>BLKR01001497.1:0-52922 GCA_011170035.1 Teleogryllus occipitalis
ACTTCTTGTCACTGTGTACCGCTGAACCTATTATAACAAAGTTGACTATGAGAAGGCGCAGATAATTGCCACCGCTTCAGAAATTATTCGCTTCAACGCAGCGACCAATCACCAATTTCTTGGACAAGCCAGCACAATTTACGATGAAAAAACGAATTCATGTCCATTTTGTTTGTGACCTGCGAAGTAAAGGTTGTTCTGGAAGTTTGCCGACTGCGGAGCAAAACGACGGATAACGTCTTCTCAAAAGCTCATTAGAGGTAATGAATTAACAATTTACTGAATGGAAATATTTAATATAAATTAAGTACAAGATTTTTATACTCATATGTCAACAATAATCGTGAACTTACATGAGAAGTGTACCATGGAAAGCCAAATGAAGATTTACAGCGCACCATAGCACGCATTTGTAACTGGGCGAATTCGCGGCTAACAAGTAACGTTCTTCCCCCCAGCATTTTTTCTTTTCTAAGAAAGAATATACTCTCGTGGTTAGTTTTCAAAAGTATCTGACCTTTCTTTTCATTGGAATCGAAAGACGTCCCCGTACCCTGTATAACAGTATTTCAGCTGCAATAAAACTAATGACATCCATTGTTAATACAGATGCCTCTCATCGAGCAAATCTAATCTTCCGCTCGAGTCATTCGTCCAAAAATCTCGCGTCAAAGGGGGAGTAAAGAAGGTGACAGTCTGCTCTTTACTAGGAAATATATGTCTAAGTTTTCCCGAAATTGGCTGAACCTGGCGTTGATATGCGTCACAAGATTGCATACAACTGACATTAAAATTTCTTTTTTTTCAATTTATTTTTTCCTTCATCGGCAATTTTTGCATTACAAAGTTATTAAACATGACGTAAGATGAATGCCTGTGCTAAATAGCATCGTTCTAAAGTGAAAAGAAAAAAACGACATTTCATTAAAATTCGACCTTATTTATAATGTATTTCTTTCTCTCAAGTTTTATATTTTGTGTTCTAAATTCGTATTCCCAGTATTTGAGAAAGCATTTTTAATTTTAAAATGTCTTATCATACGTGTCAGAATGTTATTGAAATATGATTGCAAAATTTATGTCAAACATACGACGGATTTTAGTTTTTTCGGAGCACACACTCTCTTATTGCGGAACAAAATAGTTTCGGATATGCCTATATACTTAGTCATAGCAGTAGATGTCAACATCTTTCTTTTGTAGTATTCACATCTTTAGGGATCAGGCTATTTTTCAAGAATTCTTTAACAATAGGAACATCGTCTTAAGCAACAAATTTACGTATTGTTACTGAATGTAATTCTCTTTCGTAGTTCTCATACTGTTCGTATTTTTCTTTAAAACAAGCTATAGTGACTCGATAAAAACAGAACAATCTCTGATACTTCTGATGAGTGCAGCTTGATTTTAAAGCATTAATGTGTCATTTATTCTTCGAGACAACTATTGATTATTTTCAAAAATTGAACTCCTGCTCACTTAACGTTTCAGCGTTGATGCGGGGTAAGAAGAGGGCTTGCGTAATACTTACTGCCCCATCAAAAAATTCGTTTCCCGACACCCTGATCAGAATTTGAAAGCACCACCTTTTTGTTTTCAAACAATTTATGTATTAGTTTCTCTTACACAGAATGTGATACACTTCTTTAAACTCTCGTTGGCCACGTAACATGATAAATGACGAAGGGGAGAAATTCCATTCGAGGGAGTTTTTCGTATTCGGGAAATGTACACATTAATATTTATTAATGTTTTGTATTTTCTATGTACTACTGTCTTTCTTTTATCGTGCAGAAACATGCAGTGTTTCAGACAAACAACATGTTCGATACACTGAATAAATCTGGCTTCGTTACTTTGAATTGAATTTCACATGAGTAAAAGAATATACACGTGCGTGCCAATGACAAAGGGTGAGGTGCAACTTTGTTACACATCCGTAAGTTTCGGGTCGAAATTCAGGCACTGCAAGGTAGACCCAACCAGGCGGTAGCCGCAGATGAGCTCCGAGCTAGGCACTTTATTTATTTGCCAACGTATTTTAATTACATTTCCTCGCGAGAAAAGGCAAATAACTGCCACAACAAGTTGATGACGTATTTCACGAGGGAGCAGCAAATGAAATTTAACTGAAAATTCATAATGAGAGTAGTGCGCGTGCCAAGCAAGTGGAAGATGCAAATAAAAGGAAATTGTTTCGTAATTACGAGGAATACTTCCGAGTCGACGTGACGGGCGCCTCTCCTGGTGGAGTGAGTGACGCGGCCGCCGCACTTGCAGCTAGAGCAGGTCGAGCGGGCGGGCATTGGGCCGGGAGATCCAAGGATTCGTGTCCCGGCGGTGGCAGCATTTTCGGCACTAGCTGGACAGCTAGCTCGGATTTAGCCGCTCTTTGGAAGAGATTTCTAGGGACCAGCTGTTCTCATCGGTTTCGGTCGTTTTCCGTAGTGTCTGTTGACAACACTAGGCGAATACCGGAGCAGTACCCTAACAAATAGACTATGGATCGCGCGCGATGTTTCTTTCTTCGACCTTGTCCTAAACTCACTACCTCGACCTTGTCCTAAATGTACTACACTGCCACATGTTGGATCACCAGTCGGGAATTTAGAGCTTGTCCCGACTGGGGCGGTGCCCAGCTGGTAGAAAAACCTGGTTGGGAAAACCCCGCTACCCGACCTGAAGTTCGGCGCCGGGTCTCTCTCTACAGCGTAGAAAGATCACCGCAGACTCCCGCAATAAAGCAACATACTTTCCACTAATTGATTGATAGTGATTCCGGGCGCGTCAACTACTGAGGTTATTAGTGTCGTAAGTGTAGTTCATGTTTTTTTCATCGGGAGGAGGCGGTGATCTTCCCCCATTGAATGGCGAGATCCGGCCCCGACCTACCGTCGACTAGCGGGGGTTTTCGCCAACCAGATATCTCCCACCAGCGGGGCACCGCCCCAGCCGGGACAAGTTCTAAGTCCCTGACCGGTCTCCCGGCATGTGTGGTAGTGTAGTGCATGTTAGTGTAAGTGCGTGAGTAATGAGTGAGGATAGGACAGGAAAGAGGAAGGAACGATCGCGCGCGGTCCGTGATCCGTTTGTTGGGGTACTGCTCCGGCATTCGCCAGGTGCTAATGGGAAAAACCACAAAAAACTACCGATCAGAGCAGCCGTCCGCTAGAATTCTTCTCCAGACAGCGACTGAATTCGACACGGCTGAAAAGATAGTGTCGAAATCCTGCCGCCGTTGGGACTCGAACCTAGGATCTCCCGGTCAGAGGCACTGCAGTGACATCAGTTGATGCAGTGAGCCACCGCTCCCAGTCATACTTTCGAGGCTAAAGGCCTAAGAAGGAAGTAATTACTACATATAGAAGCGAGAGTAATCCATTTCCTTTGTTACTAGGTCTCAGTAATAAAAGAGATATTCTGTGGAAATATTGCCCATTTCCGGCGCACATTTTCTCATTTTGCGAAGTAAGACGAAGTAAAAATGAAAATAATGACTGAAAGGATGAAAAACGATAAAGTAATAGAGAATAATAAGTAATAGAGATAAAGACTAGAGTAAAATAAATAAATGAAGTATTTAGAGAAAGCACCGGAGACTAAATTGGGCGGAAAATGGCAAAATGATACTCATTTAAAACAAGTACAAAAGTGCAGTTAGGTGATTTGTATTGTTAAGCCATGAAAACATAGGTCATTCAATTGTATTTGGGGATTTAGGGTCGGATTACTGCGACTTTTGCCAGACTTATTAGTTTTTACTGAGTTTTTATTTCTTGTCCACGCCTGGGGGCAAGGAAAACTTTTGGCGAGTATGTCGTATTCCCATCACCGTATCTAGCTTATTTCGCCTTCCTAATCCATCTTTTGGCATACATCTGCAGAAACAAATGGTTTGTGTCAGAGAGCTACCGCTTCGTTTTTGTCTGCCGGCACCGCCGCCGATCGGATCCGAGACCGCCTCAAAGAAAGCTAGCACAGTGCCCATGAACACTCGAGGAGCTCTTGAAAACAACAATAATAAGACATTTCCTTAGTTTAGTATCATTAGCATCTATACCTGATTCTAATAAGTAATTTTCCAATAAGTACTTTTAAGATTCTAATAAGTATTTTTAGTAGTTGATGAATTCCCACGTGACGTTTTCTTCCCTCGTGACAATATAGTTTGTAAGTACTCAAAAAATATTTCTTTATTTATTTTACGTCAGAAACAGTTGAAAACTGTGTGACATGCTATGGGGAGAAGTGAATTCTGTACAATGTTCATGGAAATGATATCACTGGGATACATATCGTTGCCTGATGTTAACCACTTCCTTTCCTGACAACACTTTTACGTTAGCATATTATTCGCGTTAGGCCGGCATTCATTCCACAAAGCGCCAATGCTTCAGCTTACTCCTTTTCGTCTTGCCGACTCCAACGCCGGTGGCCAACGAAGCGCTTTCCTGCTCCGCGGCGCGCAAATTCTGCCGCCAGAGCACGCCTCTTCAAGAAACCGCTCGCACGAGTGCTCACTTCGCTCGAGCAGGGCTGCCGGCTGTCCCTGCAGCGACAATGACAGGCAGATCGAGTTTGAGTCCCGGCGTTGGCGTATATAACGACCTAAATCAGCCTCTGTCTGGAGCGTTCTAGCGGCCGGCTGCCGCTCAGTGGAAACGAAATCTCAATATGTCTAACACTTCAAGAGACATTTGAGGCGGATTGGTTAGTGATACACCGCTAAGGTCATTAGTTCCGTAAAGTGCATGTTTTTAACCCGTTAAGTGGCTATGATCTTCTCCCGCTGGCTGGCCAAGATCCAGCGCCGACCGACGTCGGCTAGGGGGTCGCCTCCCAATCCGGTATCTCCCGGGCATCGTCCGATCCGAGACAAGCTCTAAGCTCCCGACTGGTCTCCCGCCATGTGTGGTAGTGTAGTACATATGTACAGTGTGTATAAGTAAGCGTTGAGGTTAGGTCATGGAAGAGGAAGGAAAGATCGCGTGTGGTTTGTGGCCCGTTTGTTAGGGTTCACACCATTGGCGTGGTTTTCTTCAAAGAAACCATGGAAAACCACTGATCGGGGCAGTCGGCTGCTAGACGTCTTCTGGAAACAGCGACTCAAAATCTTGCCGACCGTCGGGACGCGAACCCTAGGAAAGTCGACGTCCATTTCAAGCGGTGGGTTTGTAAGTGCAACGACTTACAAAAAAGGTATGAAGGGTTCCAAAAAGTCGATTTTTGCCGAAGCATTTTTGGAACGAAACCGAATCCCCTCCCCAGTGCTGAAAATGTTGATGGACTCGTTGTCTCAGCCGCGCGTACCCCGCCTGCTCCACACCCCCCCCTTCCCCAGCCACGGGCTCCCCCCTGTTCTGCTTCAGCCTTCTTCCTTCCCCTCCCCCGCCCCTGGTGACACAGGGCCGCGCGCCGCTAGCGCCCCGCGGTCACGCCCGCGACTTACAGGCCCTTGGGGAGCGCCGATAAGTGTCGCGGAGCAGACGGCCTCGCTCTGCCCTGCTCCGGCGAGCCGCCCCGCCCCACTCCTCATCGCTTCGCTCCACCCCGCTCCCTTCCATCGCTCCTCCCCGCTCCTCCCCGCTCCTCCCCGCTCCTCCCCGCTCCTCCCCGCTCCTCCCCGCTCCTCCCCGCTCCTCCCCGCACCTCCTCGCTCCTCCCCGCTCCTCCCCGCTCCTCCCCGCTCCTCCCCGCTCCTCGCCGCTCCTCCCCGCTCCTCGCCGCTCCTCCCCGCTCCTCCCCGCTTCAGCAAATTTTTCCTCACCCTCTCGTCACCTATGTCGCCACCTGTGTCGCCACGCCCAGCCACGCTCCGCCACATCCCGACCCACATCCCTCCAATCCGCCCCGCCTCACCCCGCTTCCACGTGCCGCACCTCTCCACTACGCCCCGCCCACCGCACAGTCTCTCAAACTCGCTTTCCGTCGCCTACGCCGCCCCACGCCGGACACGCTTAGCGCCGTCGTTGCGAGCTCTTTCAATCTATCGCTCTGCCCCCGCGCAATTTCTTATTTAGCGGCGGCACCGGCTGGGCAACGGCGGTCGCTAACTTGCCTCCAGACCCCGCTCCAGCG
This sequence comes from Teleogryllus occipitalis, assembly GCA_011170035.1. Taxonomy (NCBI): domain Eukaryota; kingdom Metazoa; phylum Arthropoda; class Insecta; order Orthoptera; family Gryllidae; genus Teleogryllus; species Teleogryllus occipitalis. The sequence goes on from BLKR01001497.1 coordinate 6,079, forward strand.
CCCTACGTCCTGCGAGCATTTCACCCACTTACCCCCATTACCACCCACTCAGTCTAACGTCTGCAGTAGTAAGCCAATTGAATACTTTGTGGCAGAAGAGTTTTGCGATATTTGGGATAACAGGAATGTCATTTATGAAGAGCAACACATTATGGAAGGGGTTTTATAAAAGGACGTTTATATGGGAGTGAGGTAGTCACCGTCAGTCAGAACATTGCTAATTCTCCCGATGGTTTCATTGCACACGCAATTATTATAGACTTCACCAAAGAGTTCGATCTCGTTGCCCATGGAAAGCTACTCTTTGGATTCTGAAATTTCTGTACTCGCGTACTCAACGGGTGCGAATTTGGTCTAACTTCTCACTGAAAGCCAACGTAACGTTTGGAGTGCCACAAGGGTCCGTTTTTCTTTATAATACATATTATTGACATTTGCAAGGGAATGTAATCTAATCTACACCTTTTGCCGAGAAACATCGCTGGCTGATTTACATAAGATAGAATCTTGGACAACCAAAAATAAAATTAAATTAATTCACAGAAAGTGCAAGTTTCTCAGATTGGCACAATCTAGAAAGACAAACATGTTACAACACAAATTGAGAAATCAGAATATTCAGGAGCAATATGCTATAAATATTCAGGAATTACACACGTACCAAGAGGGAATCCGACATTGCCAGAACATGTAAAAATTACTTTGTAAGAAGGAAACGGAAGGCACTTTATTTTCTTTTATTTTCCTTCTTTTTGTCAAAGAACAGTAAAAATTACATGCGACGTACGAGGAAAAATATAATCTGTACGATTGCTTCAGCTCCAAAATTTCTTCTCACCGCTTTACTATTCAGAGCTCATTGATAAATCAAAGAACAAAAAACATTTTGAAACGCAAACATTTTCGTCGTGTCAACAGCATTATAAACTGTGGGTTACTGTACCGAACACCTCTAAATGTGACTGGGTATGTGAACTAAGAATTATTAACATGTACATGTGTTAATAATTTTATATTTTGTATTGTGTATAGTTTTTTTTCCTAGGGCTTGTATCCAGCCGACAGCCAGTTGCCCTTTACGTCCCGAAGGGACGCATATTCGACCATACACTAGACAAACACTTGCGGGCTCCTCTGATCTGGGGTCAGCAGAACGCGAGGCCCTCCGCGGCAACACATACATACAAAGTCAAGGGACAAACAGCCATGCCCAAGGCGGGACTCGAACCCGCGATCTTTCGGACCGAAGCGCTGAGTCGGTACTCGCTCTTAGCCACCTCGGCCATCCAGGTCGGTATTGTGTATAGTTTCAACGTATTATTTTTTCTCTCTCTTTGGCTAGTTGTTTCCCTTGTTAAGGGAATTCTTGTGGGTGGTTAATACAATTGGTAGTAGCGTCATGTGGAATGACAGCCGCCAACAAGAACAGCGTGAATGAAAATAATTTAATGTAGAGGTGATGTTGATGATGGCGGACATGACATGCACGATGCAAGCGAGGAAAGTACGTAGGAAATAGATTTATATTGTAAGAGGGCTTGGGAGACGCCTTGGGGGGCGCGCTCGAGGGAGAGGAATATTGTAGGCAGAGAAAGGCCTACAATTTAAATAGGTAATTTAGTCAATAACATACAAACTTAAAATTATTAATGTTTTAACCGTAAGGAAGGTTTAACAAAATCCGAGACGTGCATTAAAAAAATATTGGCATGTCCATTTGGAACTTCACTGAATATATTCCCTACTAGTTACTATGCCACTATCTTTCCAGCAAAACATGAATCCTTGTGCTTCGATTCATCATATTGGGAACAATTAAATGTAATTTGTAATAAACGATTATAAAAATTTATTTCTATCGGGACTTGGAAATGTTACTTTCTATATCTTAGGATGGACTAGCCCAAAAACTTTAATTTTTTTAAAATTTTGAGCTTGCTTAACTTTAAATACCACAATACCCACCAGATGCACCTCTAACCTAGCTTTTTCCACTCCCATTTTATAATCCTGTCATTTCATTTGATATATTATGTTTCTCAGTTTTAATTTCTTTTATTTTTAGTATTTACATTTTTAGTATAGACTATTTGACTAGCGCAGTACTCCCTCACAGGCGGACTGGTCACCACAGCCACCTGCGTCAGCATGCGAGGGTAGGGTTAGGGGGCTGTCCGCTAGGCGGCCTTGGCTGAATCCTGCATGTCAACTTTCAGGAAACAAGTCAATGAAAAAGTTTAACCTATAAAAGTCGTAGAAAAAGTACCATATGAAACTCGATGTAATGAGTTTTAATACACGTGTGTAAAGTTTACGATACGAGCGAGTTCCTCGCTCGTATCGTAATATCACACTCGTGTATTAACCCGTAACTAGTGAGGTCATTTTTTGGCACGTTACTAGTGACGTGGGGACTACACAAAAAAATGCTTAGTGTTGAAATAACAAAATCGTTCTTTTTGGTGAAATGAACAAGACATTTTGTGCATTACCATGAGGATTAATACACAAATGATTAAACAAGAAGCACAGTTGCTTATAAGATTAGAAAAATATTTTAATGTCCACATGAATCATAAAAAAAGCACTCCTCCAACGATATTATGTACAAACAGGTAGACAAATTATAAAATTGTCTTTTGAGAACCAGAATCTCATTAAGGAGGACCAATTAATCACATCTTATGGCTAATACAACACAACCTCAATTTCAAGTAACTTTCCACAGTCCCTCGTTCGCAAATACGGAAATACGAACTGTACAATGAATGTAGATGGACAGCTTGCAGTGAGCACGGGTAACTTTTGTTTTGCGGACATTTCTCCTGGGACATATTCCACATCTCACTAATTTACCTACATCAATTTGGCGATAAGCAAAAGGCGACGGTTCTTGCGAGATTCTGGCTACGGTCAGACGAAGCTCACGGAGTATATGGTCATTCTGTAGACTGATGCGTAATGCTGGCTCTACCAGTTCTCCAGTTCTGTCATATACCACGCTCTCCCTCTCTTCACCTCTGTATTTGCTCTTTTCCGCTTCTAAACTGGGTTCTCTCCGCTAAAAATTCCCCTCCAAGCATCCATAGTTTCATGAAATGTAAAATAAACTTGGGATATGAAAAATACGTAATCGGTGAAGTGGGGATTGATTATACTCCAGGCGCCACGAAAAATAAAATAAGTTTCTGCACACCTTTAACAACGTGACGTAACAATGCCGGGTTCGCGAAACAATTGACGTCCTGAGAGGTAAGCAAGGGCTTCTTGTCTCATCCGCTTCGTGCAGGTTAGTTATCTTTCAAAGGCTGGGCTACTAACGGTCACCACATCACCAGTTACGGATTCAATAAAACCCATCATTGCATCATCGTTTCATAATGTGCTATTAATTTATTTCCAGATTCGCGATATTCAGGTGAACTCCCGGACTGAAGATATGATCGGTTCCCGCGGCGAAGTGCGTTTCCGTCTCGGCCAGGAAAGTGCCCACCGCGTCTGGCAGTCAGGATCGCTGCGTCCCAACGGAAAGCCATTTCATTGGGAGGAGCGCAGGCGCAGGGCACGCGGCGCAGCCAGGTGGAATCCCGTTTAGGGGGCTGCTTCCAGCCGAATGGCGCCGCTCGCGTCTTCACCCGCCCGCCCCCGCTTTCGCGGAAGCACCCATCTCGGCTGCAACACCCAATTTACCTGCGTGTCCCATTTCGTTGATGTCAGCCGTTGGAGACGGCGCTTTTATTTCAGCGAGATAGCGTTCGCGATCGATGACTGTCATCCAGCACAACCAGCGATGACAGGAAAGGCGAGAAGAAAACTTGCTATTTGTAGTAAGGTTGCTTTTCATTTGGATTTACACATTTCAAACACTTTTTTTTTTTGTTATAATGACGTCAGTGTCACTTCGGAGATGTTACAATTCGATCCAAAAAGCTTTTCACCAAATATTTCCGAAAAGCACATTTCATGGTTTATTATTTACTCTCGGCATTAGCAATTTATGATTTAGTATGAAGATAAATGAAGTAATGGAAACCATAAATATCACTGTAGTGCTTTCGTTCGTTTCTTTCTTTGAAAATGTTTTGAACAAATTTCACAGTTTTCTTCCGTTTCAAATTAAACTTGATATTCTTCGCCTTCTTCCGCTTTCTTTGCTACCCTCTCTAAAACGTTCCAAATTTTCAGCGTACATTATTTCTGATTTTTTAATTTAGTAAAAAAGTATTTGAACAGAAGAGAATGCCTTTTTACATGAGAGGTGGTAGTGATCTTCCCCCGCTGGATGAATTGATTCGTGATTCCGGGCGCGTCAACTACTTAGGACCTTAGTCCCGTGCATGTGTAGTGCAAGAGTAGTGCATGTTTTATCGCGAAAGGTCGCTGTGAAATTCCCCCGCTGGATCCGGCACCGACCTACCCGTCAGATGGTGGATTTCCCCAACGAGGTATATCCCACCAGTGAGGGAGCGCACCAGCCGGGACAAGCTCAAAGCTCCCGACTGCTCTCGCAGCATTTGTGGTAGTGTAGTGCATGACAGTGTGCTTGCAAGTGAGGTGAGAGGAGAGGATAAGAAAGAGGAAACAATGATCCCTGGCGGTACGTGTTTCAATTGTTCGGGATACTGCTGGTGTCATTGCTTGTTAGGGTTCATCCGATATATTGATCGCTGAAAACACGGAAAACTCCTTTGCCCAATGGCGAGATTCTGCGTCGACCTATACATAGGTTTGTCGGGTTTTTCCATCCAAATATCTCTCGCCAGCGGGGCACCTCTCCACCCGGGAACTAGGACCAGATTTATTGTAGTGAATTGTTTTAAATTTTAAAATAACGTAGATATTGAAACGGGTACATTTCAACGTATGCCCTATTTTATCAGAGGCACTTGCGGAATATTCTTAAACAACTTCGTACGCACATTTTATACCCTAACTGCTAAATTCTCCTATGTATAATTATTTTTATTAGTGGTATAGAGTGTATTTTTCGACAGAACTTGTCACAATGACGCAATAAATGATTTTATTTGTCGGCCCCCTTCCTTTCTCTTTCTTTTCCCTCTCCTTTCCATTCCCTACACCCTTCTCTTCTCCGCACTCCTCTCGCGTATCCCCCTGTCCCGTGGCACCGCGTCCGTGAACGCCCCCGCCCCCGCCGGCGGATGAAATTTCACCGTTATTCTATTTCGCTGTTTTGTGAGGGCGGACGGGCCAGCGGCACCGCGTCACCTGCGCTGTGCCTCCCGCCCCACCCGCGCCTGAGCACCCCCGGCCCGTCCACTCTCCCACCTCCACCCATCGTCTCCGCCTTACATCCGACAACCTGCCAGCCGTCCCCGCTCCGCCCTCGCTGTGTCTCCGCCTCGCCACCACTCTCCCACCTCCACCCCCACCCCGCCTGACATTCGCCGTCCGGCCCGCCGACCCCGCTCCGCCCCCGCTGTGCCTCTGCCCCGCCACTACTCTCGCACCTCCATTCCCGCGCCCGCCGGCCGGCCAGCCGTCCCTGCTCCAGCCCCGCTCTGCTTCCGCCCCGCCACCATTCTCCCACATTCACCTCCGCCGGCCAGCCAGCCGTCCCCGCTCCAGCCCCGCTCTGCTTCCGCCCCGCCACCACTCTCCCACGTCCACCTCCGCCGGTCGGCCAGCCGTCCCCGCTCCAGCCCCGCTTTGCTTCCGCCCCGCCACCACTCTCCCACGTCCACCGCCGCCCGGCCAGCCGTCCCCGCTCCAGCCCGCTCTGCTTCACCCGCCACCACTCTCCCACGATCAACCTCCGCCGGTCGGCCAGCCGTCCCAGCTCCAGCCCCGCTCTGCTTCCGCCCCGCCACCACTCTCGCACGTCCACCTCCGCCGGCCGGCCAGCCGTCCCCGCTCCAGCCCCGCCCTGCTTCCGCCCCGCCACCACTCTCCCACGTCCACCTCCGCCGGTCGGCCAGCCGTCCCCGCTCCAGCCAGCTCAGCCGCCCGCCACCACTCTCCCACGTCCACCTCCGCCGGTGTGTGCGTCCCCGCTCAGCCCATCTGCTTCCGCCCCGCCACCACTCCCGCGTCCATCTCCGCCGGCCAAATGACCGTCCCCGCTCTGGCCCGCTCTGCTTCCGCCCCGCCACCACTCTCCACGTCCACCTCCGCCGGCCAGCCAGCCGTCCCCGCTCAAGCCCCGCTCTGGCGCTTCGCCCTTCACCACTCTCCCACGTCCACCTCCGCCCGTCGGCCAGCCGTCCCCGCTCCAGCCCCGCTCTGCTTCCGCCCCGCCACCCCTCTCCCACGTCCACCTCCGCCGGTCGGCCAGCCGTCCCCGCTCCAGCCCCGCTCTGCTTCCGCCCCGCCACCACTCTCCCACGTCCACCTCCGCCAGCCGGCCAGCCGTCCCCGCTCTAGCCCCGCTCTGCTTCCGCCCCGCCACCACTCTCCCACGTCCACCTCCGCCGGCCGGCCAGCCGTCCCCGCTCCAACCCCGCTCTGCTTCCGCCCCGCCACCACTCTCCCACGTCCACCTCCGCCGGTCGGCCAGCCGTCCCCGCTCCAGCCCCGCTCTGCTTCCGCCCCGCCACCACTCTCCCACGTCCACCGCCGGTCGGCCAGCCGTCCCCGCTCCAGCCCCGCTCTGCTTCCGCCCCGCCACCACTCTCGCACGTCCACCTCCGCCGGCCGGCCAGCCGTCCCCGCTCCAGCCCCGCTCTGCTTCCGCCCCGCCACCACTCTCCCACGTCCACCTCCGCCGGTCGGCCAGCCGTCCCCGCGCCAGCCCCGCTCTGCTTCCGCCCCGCCACCACTCTCCCACGTCCACCTCCGCCGGTCGGCCAGCCGTCCCCGCTCCGCCGCGCGCGACGACTCGATTTGCAAGCGGCCGCGCTAATGGGGGCCGACAATTAATCATGCATCGCCGGTCGCCAGCCGCGACGCACAGCGGTGGGGACGTCAACGGGGCGGAGCATGGCGGAGAGGGGCGGGGAGTGTGGGCAGCGGCTGCGGGTGACGGGCCCCCCTTCGACGGTGACGCCAGAGGAGGAGGAGGAGGAGGACGGGGATCGTAGGCCAGGGTCTGGCGAGGGGAGGAAGCGAGGCATGGCTCAGGCGGCGCGGGGCGGGTGAGTGCGGGGACGGGGAGGAGCCGGGGAGGGGAGCGGCGGCGAGGCAGGGAGGGACGGGGACAGACCAGAGCGAGGGGGGCCAGGGGAGGAGGGGCGGCGGCAGTGTGGGATGGAGGCCAAGCGGTGCGAGACAAGGCTCTGGTTGCGCAACGGAGTAGCGGGCACACTGAAGCTTCTGTACGAGGATATGGCTGTGTGGGAGTTGTGGAACGGAGCGTGGTGGGACGAGTGTGGTCTGTGCGTTGGGGGCCGGCGGAATTGGGCAACGGGTGAGGGGGGCGGCGTGCAGGAGGCGAGGCCAGGCTCAAAGCAGCAGAAGTGCTTCGCGAGCGACTTTTGCTGCGGCGGATACGGTTGTTGACTGTGATTGACAGATGTTGCTGTGGTTGATGCTGCACTAACGCTATGGCAGACGCTATGGCGGACGCTAGGGCAGACGCTAGGGCAGACGCTAGGGCAGGCGCTAGGGCAGACGCTAAGGCAGACGCTAGGGCAGACGCTAGGGCAGACGCTAGGGCAGACGCTAGGGCAGACGCTAGGGCAGACGCTAGGGCTGACGCTAGGGCTGACGCTAGGGCTGACGCTAGGGCTGACGCTAGGGCTGACGCTAGGGCTGACGCTAGGGCTGACGTTAGTGTTCGGCAGTGGCTAAGCTTGGCGTTCCGCTCTAACTGGCGCTGGGGCTGACGAGGTTTAAGCTGAAGCTGACCTTGTGGTGCTGAAGACGGGCTAAAGCAGTGGCTGTCACCAAATCTTCCCTGAAACTGCCGCTGGGAGTGACCGTGGGGTTCCGTTGCGTTGCCACTGGTGTTCTAATGGAGCGGATGCTAGGGTTCCGTTGGGGCTCACGCTAGGGTTCGATTTGGTATGTCCACGGGTTTCCTTTGGGATTCCGTTGGAGCTGACGCTGGGATTTCGCTTAGGCTCAGAGCTGCCGACAATGCGTGCTTGCCGCGAAAGCCTTCGGCCAGTGTGGCCAAACATAATTCCTGGAGATACAAATTCGCTTTTCGAGCTTCTCCAGAGCACCGTGTTGTTACCTTGTTGCAAGATTACGAGATAAGAACATTAATACCGTCGATGGGTTTGCGCCATAATAACCTCGCCAAAAAGTTTTGCACAGGGTGCGCACAAAGTTTTAAAATTCAGTTTAAAGCTCAGTAGAACAAGGGGCTACTCCACATTTTTGACAAATTGAGTTATTAGCATTATATAAACTTCAACTTTTACTCTTTAGTGTAATAATGTTATTTAAACTAGTATGGACTTGTGAGTGTATTGTGTTTCAAAATTTAAAAATGTACAGAGTTATAAGGAAAGTTTAAGTAAAACCTTCATCATTTCAGAACTATGTGAATGTGGTATAGCCTCGTGTTCTACTGAGCTCTTCAAATGTGTGTAGCCATCCGTAATATATGTATGATTTTGTGACCTGAATTCAACCCACTTAATCTAATTGCGTGAAAAAATACTTTAAATTAAAGGAAAGGTCTCAATCCTACGATTAATTGTTTTTTAGTATTTTTAATTCATTGTTGCGCTTCTTGTTTACATTGTTTCCCATTTTTATTTATCATCTAAATGTTCAACAATCAAGATTATCGGTTGCGTGATTGAATATATCTTTAGAGAGTAGTCACTTGTCTTATATGGCTAATATATTTTCCATATATTTCTTTAATTTTATCAATTATAAGAATTATTGATGTATCCGCTTTCAAATCAAACATTTTCCAATTTATTTCAAATTTATGCTCTATGTTACTCTGCCACATGTGCACTTCACACTTCCAGTGAGAGCACTGTCTCACCTTGCCTAAAATGAGTGCACCCAGAAACATTTCAGTGAAGATTTTTTCTCCATTTTAGATTTTTGCTATGTGTAGGAGAATTAAAATGTATAATGGACATTATTGTTATTGGCACACTGTAAACCAAAGTCTTTGCCCGTTGTGAACGTGAAGGAGCAAGGATAAATGAAACCCACTATGCAAATTGAATCAACTATGCTCCTTAATTAAATTCTATTAGTTCTTTAATTAAAACACAATACTCTAGTATTTTCATAGAAAACTTTGGGATTCAAACCAAAGTCGCTAAAATCGTTGAGAAGCTGACAACTTAATTTGTCTTGATAATTAGAACGGGAAGAGATATTTGGTCTTCCTTTAGTTTGTATCACGTAGATGTCAGTTAAAGTAGAACAAAATTTCATATATTTTTATTTGTCAAACGCACATCAAACATTAATTTGAAATTGTATGCAAAAGGTGGAAAGCTTTTGGAATTTGAAGTATGTCGAACGAAGTGTATTTACAGAAACAAATACTGGAATAAATCGCCATAATAAATCGACTGGAATAAATACACATTTAACTGGAATAAATCGAGAAGTGATTGCAAAGAAGTCATTTGTGAAAAGCGGAAATCGCGGCCAAAAAGCATCGCTTCCTGTCCAGCGTGGCCAGTCAATGCATTCCCTGCCCCGCCGGCCACGCCCCTCTCCCGCCGGCGCCTGCTCGTCGCTCTGAAAGCTCCAATCCCACAATAATCTCGGTGATTGGGCAAATATTTCCGCACCACCCGCCGGCGAGGCTGCTTAATGCTTAGTCTAATGGAGAGCGCGAAATATATGCAGAGCGGATGCCAAATTGGATTTAACTGCCACTTTAGTTAATACGCCAGATAATTCTGACTTGTCCGAAAGCCATACGCGGTTTAACGGCTTAAATCCACCGGCTGCACGCCGCCGCGACACGCAAATTAATGCTACTTTGCCTGACGTTTTACGGCAGCCCCGCTACCGACGATCCCCCGCCACGGTGGATGCCAGTCCGACCTGATCCGCCTGGCGCCCAGGCATTCCACCGGCCGCGGCGGCGGCTGCCCTCCCATCGATTTCTTGTCACAGGCCGCTTTTCTTGTAGGCAAACAGGGGCACGTGATCCCCGCGAATTGCAGGTAGCGGATTGCAGCCGATCAACAAATAGGACATGCGGCAGTAATCCTTTGCCCCTTCATTGACGAATTAGATCTTTTAAAGACCATATGAAGTACAAGAAATTTGTTCTCATCAAAATTATATCATTATCAATATCGTTTTATCACCAATATCATTTATCAAAACTCAATATGCCAATTGTCATTTAAATCCCATTGCGAAGGGATAGCAGATTCTTTTATGCGGTTAGCAAAACGCCTTCGACTACGAAATAGAAAATAGTTCTTTCTGCGTGTACTGAAAAATATCGTATGCATTGTCATTTTTGTTTCTATTGAATACATTACATCATTTAGAAAATAGATTTTTGTCTTTTATTTTTTGTGTACCATGTATTTGAAATTCGACGTTCTTTATCTATTACATGTCATTATATCTTCATGATTTCTATCCCAAATAATTAAATACGTGCAACAGTAGAATTCCAATAATCTGAATCCTTTCGTCTAAAGTTTTTTTTAACGATTTCGTTCGTGCATTAGAAAACTAATATGAAAGCAAACAAAGTGCATTTCTGTGAAAGTATTTCATTTAGAATATTAAAAGAGACAACAATTTATCAAAATCATCTTTAAGTACATTTATTGAGGCCATTAACATGGTATTTCACCCGAAATCCGAGTTTCCTCTTTCTTCTAATTTCCAGCTTTTACTTGTTTCGTGTATCTATTTATACGATTGCGCAGAGAAATCTCGTTTATTAAAAACCATTAGGTTCTTGACGGCTTATAAAATGATGAATACGAACGTCCAATCACATTGACTACGGGATTTTAAATTAGTTGCATCTTCTTTTAATGTGCACAATGATTTACTTTATTAAAGAGGAACCGAAACTATGTTCCAAAATAGCTGTCTTTCTCGTCGATAAAATTAAAAAAGAAGTGAAAATGAGCAAAAAAATTTAAACTTTACTTTCATTATTTTTAAGTAGGAAAAAAAACTTTAATTCGTGAACATAGGAATTCGTAATTTGGCTCAAGGGTTAGATTGTCCTCAATATATAAAAGGGTGAATACAAGAAACAACCTTTCATGAGTACGTTTCTTCTCCTTACTCTCAGAAAAATTTATTTACATGAAATGAATTTAAATCGGTTTAATTGAACTGATGAGGCTCAGTTCATTAGGTGCACTTTTTTTGCTCTGCTACCTAACTTGAAATTTCAGGGCAGTCGGGGCTAGCGATGGATTTTGCACATCAGTAGAGTACTTCTCATATATTTATGCATACAATTATTATTCAAAATATGGATGCTCACATCATCGGTTAGCATGTGTCGTGAATATTACATTCTGAATGACGAGTTCTGTTTTCTCCAATGTTGACACTGGCTACTAATATTTGCATTAAGGAATTACCACGCGGAATTCTTGACACTAAGCAATTGTGTTAGAGCTGCATATCTCGTTAAACGATTCATGCTAATCGCGTATTGAATTATGCGCCAGAACGTTAGGAATAACGCAATTACTCCTCTAGCTGAATAGGGCTCGCTTCAAGTTTGTAAATAAAACAGCTTAAAGCCGCAAAGAGTGGACCGTAGAAAGGCACTAAATTTAATGAATTCCTGATTCGTTGAATATTCAAAGGTTCCGGGGTATAATTGCCACGCTAATCCCAGCTTCCCGCCCCCGCCCCCGCCCCCGCAGTGTTCCCAGCCGAGCGGGAGGGAGATTTTAGAACGTCCGTTCGTGGGAGAAGAGGCCATTACAAGAAGTGGCCAGTAGATGGAAAGCGAGCCCACAAGCGAAGCCAATGTACATTGCAGGAGTTATTTAATATATTTGCCGTACACATTATGAATATGGCAATATTTAAATCAACATTAAATTAACATTGCATTGAAAACAGGATGAAAATAATATCCATTTTAGTAGAAAATGGTGCGCGGTTTATGACATTAGCATCATTATAAGAATAATCACGATGAGTAGTTTTTACTTTGTCGCTCTTACGAAGGTATTTCGTAAGAAGTGTGTCGGAAAACGACGAATTTTAAGCAGAATACTGTTGCCAGGCCCTGGAAACAAAAAGTTGGATAAATCCTGTTGCTAAATATAGGTAAAATATTCTAACGCGTTATGTAGCAAGAATCCATGTTTTGTGGGCCCTTGGTACCGAAAAATTGATTGACGGCAAAATGTCAGTCTATATGACCCTCCAGGGCCAACGTCTAAACCGTTCAGCCGATTTTCTTCAAAATTGATACTCCTCTTAATCCTAAGGCTTAGGGATAAGATCTTTGTTGTTTGTAAGTGCGTTTTGACGATTGTGAGGTGTGTTCAATGTGACGTGTAAGTCAAATTGTCTGAGTACTTGTAGCAAATTTCAGCGACAGTGTTCTAAAAAAGAGGACGGTATATCTGATGTATATAGTAAGTATAGGAGGGAAGGAAGTGAAGTTTTTAGTGTTGAGCTTCATGGTATTTCTTTTGATTAAATTATCACACAATGAACTAATGTTGAGAGCAACTTGTTTAAAATTGTGAATCTCTGTTCTGAAAAGGTAGATGAATCAATTTATATATATATATATATATATATATATATATATATATATATATATATATATATATTGTAACGCCCCGTCGCATACACGGACCACCGCGCTTCGTGAACGCGAGGGACGTGTGCAGCGGGGTAATTTAAAATGCGCGCTCCAAGCCGGCGTGGCAAAACCTCGAGGCTAGCGATAGAGTTCGCTGATGTAGTGGGACTGACGAAATCTGGAAGCGCTCCGACAACCCAGCCTTTTTTTTTTTTTTTTGATGTGGGAGCTAGGAGGAGAGAGGATGTTGAAGTGCCGAGAGACGGGTGTGTGAAGCAGGACTGTGCTGGTGATGAGTGGTATGTAGCTCTCTACCACAAAACAGGAGGTAAATGGAAAAATGTAATTGAGTGGGTTGTGGAGTATTTGTTTCACGAGATGATGTGACGTAGTGTTAGAGGCACGTTAGGATAAAGGGGACGGAAACGTAAACGTGTGAGGTTAGAGAATCAATCTCTCCTCAAGCTGGTATGCGATATCAAAATTTAGAATTGTGGGGAGCATTAGAGAGGTCGGCTCTGACATTTTCAAGTGGCGAGTGACTTTCTGTGAGTATATTTTGTGAGAGATGTGTAATATCCTTTGAAATGCACGATGTTCTATTGCATCATTCTTAGTTGAAGACTTGAAAGACTGGTGAATGAAATTGTGCATAGTAAAGCATCAATGTTCAATCACCAAAGTACATGTGTGGATTGTGAACTGATTATTTATTCATGGGAGAAGAATTTAAAGAAAGGTGAACTTTCACTTTTGTTAACTTGTAGTGCTGCCAATTATGTACTGTTTATTTGCAACTTGTATTGCAGTTCTCTTACTGTAAGGAAAGTGTTAAGTTGTTAATTTTGGTCAATTTGGGAGTGAAATTCTGCAATTTCTGTGGTAATGTAGCATTTTATTGGAGATTGTCCAGTACCACAGATTATGAAAAATATTAGATGAGTGGGAGGACAGTTAGTTGTTTCTACTGCCAAAGAGTTTTATCAACATGTTTATTTATGAATTCTTCTGATTACAATTGGTATGGTGTAATTTCATGGCATGTAAAATTAGCATGTAACAGGATTGCTATGTGATCATGCAGGATAAAGTGGAAAAAAATGTTACAATGATTACTTGTATGGTAATGAACCAATATTATCATTTAGATAAGGAATATGTCAAGAGTTGTTAATTTTGGTCAATTTGGGAGTGAGACTTTGCAATTTCTGTGGTAATGTAGTATCTTAGTGGAGATTGTCTAATACCACAGATTCTGAAAAATATTAGCTCAGTGGGAGGACAATTAGTTATTTTTACTGCTGTCTGTAACGTTTCATTACAATGTTTATTCATGATTTCCTTCTGATCATAATTAATATGGTGTGATTTCATGGCAGGTAGAATTAGCATGTAGCAGGAATGCTATGTGACCATGCAGGATAAAGAGAAAGAAAATGTTGCAATGATTACTTGTATGGTAATGAACTAGTATTATCATTAAAACTTTGGGTAATGATACACCCTACTTTCTTGAGTATTTATCAAAAGGTATAAGAAAACTTTGTCAGTCATGAATATTTTTATACAATTTCTGGAGAAATGGTGTAGGATGTTTATTCTAAAGTTTATATTGTAAATTAAATTTCTATTGCTGTGTTGATCAAAATGGGATGTGAAATTATTATTGAAAAATAAGCGGAATGTTTATTCTAAAGTTTACATTGTAAATTAAATTTCTATTAATGTGTGTTGATCATAGTGTGGAATGTTTATTCTAGAGTTTACATTGGAAATCAAAGTTCTATTGCTGTGTGTTGATCGTGATTGGATGTGAATTTATTATTGAAATGAGGGAATTGTGATGAGGAATGTATAAATCTGAATTGTTTTGGAGTGAAGGAACATAAGTGTTGTATAAATTAATTGGAATGATAATATTAATTCCACGGGACTTAATCATTTGTTCAAAGTTAATAGATTGATTTTCCATTTTTTAAAAAGGATGTTAGATGGTTATAATTCTCAGAATAGTTCTAGAAACAGTACTTCTTTGTTGATTTGCTTGTTTTTTTTGTTCTTGTATTTGGGTACAGGCAGCCAGACAATTGTACACTGTTGTGACATTATTTCTGTGCTGTTGCTTTTGTGTTTGTTTAGAAACTTGCAGATGTCTGTGTACTACAGTTTTCATTAAATGTCATTGTTTGTTTTTCGTAACATTGCACTTTCTTTTCTTTTTCGTGGGAAAGGTGTGGAACAACGCAGGCAAGAACCCTCCTTTAGTCCTCGATTTCCTATTAAGGAAATTTAAATTATCAATATTATTATTATTATTATTATTATTATTATTATTATTATTATTATTATTATTATTATTATTATTATTATTATTATTATTATTATTATTATTATTATTATTATTATTATTATTATTGCATCTCGATGAACAACCGCGGACGGCCCCTACCCACGCCGCCGCCGTCCGTTTGATAAAGTGTTGCGTCACAATATATATATATATATATATATATTGATTACAAAATAATATACGTGAGTCTACAAGTGTTTTATTTTGTAGTTTACATTTGTTTATTGTTTTTAGTTATAAAGTGAAGAATGTTAACGAGCTGGAAATCCAAATAAGAAAAATAATTTTTTGTGGGAAGGTGAGCGAGGTAGGTCGGAAATTTCCAGATGTGGGTCAAGAGAAGACGGGGCTATCGGGGCGTGGCTGGGCAGAACATGGCAGAAAGGAGTAGGGCAGAGAAGGAACACAATGGAAGAGATAGATGTAGGCCCCGCCGCAGGACGTGGAAAGATGGATTTCCTCTTCATGTCTTACTGTTATACGAGTAACGCCGGGTACTTCAGTTTTTTTAATTATTTATTGCATTTTAAGAGGTTTCCATAGTTTAGTTATAACAACAACTTTGTCTCATGTATTGGTGGCTTAAAAACTTACTTCTAATTTCTTACAGCTAATACATTGGCTGAGGAAACTATTAAGGCTGTTTATTCCATCCTGGAGAATAATTTTAGAAATACATGGAATGTATACTTGTTTTTGATTCTGGTATTGTGTGTTGGGATTCTGCACAGCGTAAATTCGGACAGATGGTATTTGTAAGAGGCTTGAATAAAAGTTTGAGAGAGGTATATGATATGATGGGCTAATTGCTCTAGATTAAATTCTGTATGTAGTTGATTGTTTGCGACATACCATGGTGCATTTGTTTTTGTCCTTAGATATTGATTTTGGTTGATTTTAATTTTATGAATGTTTGCTTTGCATGCGTTTAACCATATTGCACAGGCGTACAACAATAGGGGTCTTATTATTGTTTTGAATAATATCAAGAGCAGTGTTAAATGGGAGATGGGTATTTCTATTTTTAAGAGGTTTAAGCTAAATTTATTTTTGGCTTGGTTAATTTTGATGTCAATTGTTTCCTGTTAAGGCCTGTGTGAATGTTTAATCCAAGGTATCTTGTTAGTTTAATTTGAGGGTATCAGCTTATTTGGGCATTGTTTAAGATTAATGGGGGATGGGACGTGTACGGTCTGAGAGTGAAAAGATTTGCTGCAGTTTTAGAAGGATTCCGAAGAATTTTAGATTTGCAAGCCCAGCTTTCGATTTGGAGTAGGTACAGTTGAATTTTTATTTTTATGTCTACTAATGTAGTTCCAGATGAGAATATGGCTGTATCGTGAGCAAACTGTGCAATACGAACTCCATTTAGTTTCGGGATGTCGGCTACATATAGATTGATGAGAGTGAGTGAAAGGGGGGATCCTTGGGGTAAACCAGCCTTTATTATTTTGGAGTTGGATTGATGATTGTTTGCTGTAATTGAAAATGATCGGTCATTTAGGAAGTTCTTCATATATTTTTTCACATTGTGTAGATATTGCTGCTTTATTTTGCGTCGTTTAATCGTTTTTGAAAAAAAGTATTTTGAATAGCAAAGTAACGAGTGCGCTGTTGACTGCAGAACACTCCCACGCCAGAGTCCGCACGTCCATTTCCGACCGCCGTGGCCACGGGGTCCTGCTCTTCTCATTCTCCGCTGTAGATCGACGTGGCTCCCCTGCCAAAGGGCGGAATGAATGCTCGCTCACTATGGTAACATGGAGGGACACATGATGAAGGTTTTTACGGACTGCTTAGATTGAAGTTACTACATGAATATTTAAAGGAGGCGTTGTTCGTTTTTCATTCTGGTATAGATTGTTGCTTTTTCGCACGTAAGAAGAGAAAATTATGCAATCATGCGATAGAATACGGCGAATGTTTGCAGAAAAATTCTTATTGGCGGGTCCTAGTAACAAAATAAAGATAAATTTTACTCCTGTTTATAGTAAATTACTTCTTCTAACACGTGAAACCAGAATCCTTTTTTTGAGTTCTTGAATTCGAAAAATTGAATGACTGCGAAAATTCCGTCTGCGAACAACGCTTGATGCTAAACAGTTCAGCCAATTTTCTCCAAAATTGATATTCTCCAAAGATCTGGCTGATGTCATAGCCCTTGGAATTTGTTACATATATTTTAATTTTGAGGTAGTTTATATGAAGCTTCTGGGGCATTTTTCAAATTTTCAAAAAAAAGGCCCCATGGTATTTTATTAAATTATGTTGTTGGATTGTGTGAAGGATGTTCATATTTCGAAAATTGCACAAGTCCAAACTTTTTTCGGCGTCTTCCTACAAATATAATTCTGAAGATAGATATTTTTCACTTAATTAAATCTATTCCTTAAAGATAGAATTTTAAATAAGGTAAAGTACAATTTTTCGAAAATTTGAGTACTTTTCACGTAATTGTACGTGAAAATAGGACGAGAATGTTGTTTTAACATCACTAGTTCCTTAATGAAATCTGTTACTTGTCAGAGCTTGAAATAAGGCAATAATAAATTTTTCGAAAATTTGAGTAGTTTTCTTGCAATTTCGCGCGAAATATAGGTATTTTTAAAACTATTTTTAACATTTTTTTCTCAAAAATCACACCGATATTTTTCATTAAATTTCCTTCCTGCATGCAACAACTGACATAAAAAATATGGTGTTAGTACCATTAACGACGAACTCCATATTTCCGAAAATTGCAAAAATTGCGTGTTGGTTATTTTGGGTGGAGACATTTACATTTTTAAGGATCGGTCTGAATTCGCACCACACGTCGTTTCTGACTGACGACGACTAAGTAATTTTTTTACCCTCGAAAAGCTGCTCGCCTGCCCCAAAGGTTTGCAGCTGTGTTATTAGTCTACAGTTGAGAAAGTGGCCGACAGGTTCGCAAAGGCTAAAGCACGCAATGCTATGACTCAAGTTGGCTACCGCTTGAAGTCTATTGCACCTAGAGGAAATGACACTCACTCATTCGCTACATGTCTGACGAAGGATTTAAATCCTTGATCTATAGATGAACGTTCAGTCAAGAAAAGATGCTTGCATGCTTCTTCAGAAATCCCAGAAGGGACAAGGATGTCAAAACTTCCGGAGGCAAACAGACGTCATTCGTGATTGTCGAATCGCAATCGTACGCCGTCATCGTCAGCGGGAAAGGTGACCTGACTTTCCTTTGGAATTCGAGAGATTTCATTTTGGAATATCACATGCTTACAAGGAGCACTGTTAGCAGTACATCAGATGCATATAACCTTGAGAATCAACTGCGACCCGCGACCACATCATATCGATCTACATTTCATTTGTCGGGCGTATTGTCGCAATATGGCCATATTCTGTTCGATTATTTTTTTAATCCATCAAGAACCTAAACTTCAATCTACCCGGCTTACCAGATTTGGACCCTTATCATTTCAAGATTCGGTTGGGCTTAAGTTGCTCAGGGTATTAGTTGTGCTGTGTCTCTGACCGGGAGGTCCTGCGGTCCTAGTCCTAACGGTGGCGAATTTCTGACATCTGATATATTGCTAGATCAAATTTAGACTCTGTTTAGAGCGGTTGGAAGCTCTGATCGGTTTTCGCGGTTGTTAACAAAACTATATTTTGTCACAAATTTTTAAAACCCAACATAAGGGAACTAGATAGGCATGTAACAATTAGTTGCAGCGCGAACAAACAGCTCATTTAATGTATAAGGAAAAACGCTGGCCAGCACAAGCGAGCACTGAAGTTTTGTCCAGTTACAAGATTCAATTTACAAGACGTTTCATAAAAGCCTTATAACAGCATAGAATAAAGATATATTTCGTAGGGCATGGAATCGTGAGGTTACAAACCCAGTGAATTATTTACTAGCAAGTCTCTATTTGGCAGGCCTTCTTCCAACTACTAAATGTAACTTCAGAATGAATGTGGTGTTTGTACTCGTGTGTCAGCCAAAGAATTCACACAATTTTAAAGGAAGTACTATCTACATCAAAATGCCATTGGTGACGTAGGATTATTTGCATTTAGAGTGGACAGAGAATAAATACAAAGGAATCATTGTCTAAGTTCTTGACTTGACTTCACAACTAGAAAAACCTACAGCTACGTTTCTTCCACTGGCCGGACACCGCTGCAATGTCTGCTTCCCACACTCTATAGCTTCACACACAGCTGGCCACAGACACCTCGTTCTCCGTATCAGCTCGCCCCATGCTCTCCTCGCCACCACTTCAGGCCGGAAGATACGACCGTCCTCTGCCACGCGCTCCCGGTCTCACAGCTGATCGTGAGGGTTTGGGGGGAAGTAAGGCGGGGAGTCCCAACCCTCAGCGGCCTGCCCCCCCAGCGCAGGCCCTGTTAACATCTTGTGGTGGTGTAGGGCACTTGGGAACCGGGCGCGCGCACACACGCACAAAGAAACCCACTCCCCCGCTCGCGCGCACGCACACACCATTGGTCGGGAAACGCACAGTGGAGTCCATAATGCATTGAAGTATTTCAGAGCTTCTATCAAGATATCAAGGCAGGAAATTAATCTGCTGCGATTTCCGCGGGGAAATATGTGCTGAAGGGATATCTCTTCTTCCTCATTCTTGTTCTCCTTTTCTTCCCTTAACAAACAAGTAAACTACACGATCCAGGAGACCAGAAGACAGAATATACAATAATATCAAAACGCGTATTTGTCCACACATTTTGGAGAAATGAAAAAATACCGGTTTTTGTAGCTCGCTTCGTAATTGGTTTCTAAACACATGTTTCATTCAAAACTTGTAGAAAATTTTATTATCCCTCAAATTCAGTTGAATCATTTTTCTACGGGAGTTAAGGCTAAAGGGAAAAAACGAAAAAAGTAAAAACTTCGTTTTTTCGGGCCTTCCGGAGTTGGCACAAGATCTAGGAAGTCGAAAACTTGTGGTCTGAACTAGTGCCTGGGTACATACAACATCTTCAAAGAAAAAGGTTTTATGACTTTTCCCACGTAACCCTCCTTTTTCCGTACCTGCGACTGGACTAAAGGAGGCTTTACGAGCAAAGATATTCAGAACAAACGACACGATACAGCAGCCGGTGTAGGAGCATCTACGTCCTCAGATTGATTGATTATTAGTGATTCCGGGCGCGTCAACTACTGAGGTCATTAGTCCCGTAAGTGTAGTGTATGTTTTTCTTCGGAAGGTGGCAGTGATCTTCCCCCACTGGATGGCGAGTTCTGGCACCGACCTACCGTCGACTAGCGGGGTTACCCCAACCAGGTATCTCCCACCAGCAAGGCACCGCCCCAGCCGATAAGTTTTAAGTCTCCGACCTGTGTCCCGGCATGTGTGGTAGTGTAGTGCATGTTAGTGTAAGTGTGTGTGTAAGGGGAGAGGATAGGACAAGGAAGAGGAAGGAAAGATCGCGCGCGGTCCGTGGCCCGTTTGTTAGGGTACTGCTGCGTCATTCGCCTGGTGTTGATCGGAGAAACCACGGAAAATTACTGATCAGAGCAACCGGCCTCTGGAATTCTTCTCCAGACAGCGACTGAATTCGACCTAGCTGGAAAGCTAGTGTCGAAAATTCTGCCGCTGTCGGGACTCGAACCTAGGACCTCCCAGTCAGATGCACTGCGTTTGAAACGGTTATTTTGATTTTTGTGGAGTACTAACATGAAACCTCCAAGTAAAAATTGTGTAGAACGTTCTAAAAATTATCTCCAAATTTTTTGATTATACTTTATCGGATAGTTTAAAGCACTCTGTTCGGGCAAGATATTAAAACGGTCTAAAAATGTCAGGCATTAAAATCAGGTTTTTATGCAGGCTTAAATTTGCTTTTAGTTTGTAACAACATGTACACAATTGTTACTTATTCACGCTTTGTTAAGCTTCACAGAATTGTAATATGAGAGCGACCAGACTGTTGCGTTATACCACGATTCTCGAAGCACCCACAACCATGAGAAGTGCCATCACTCGCAGTCGGAGAGCAGTACACAAGCAGAAACAGTACGAGTCAATCATGATTCTAAAATTATGGTATTATTTACAAAATTTGTATTAAATTCTTCATTCAGCTCGTTTCTAAGAGTCAAAGTACAAATGAAAATTAGTTTTTATATGATACTAATAAATTTGTCAAAGTTTATTGCATTGATATTCATTTCTCTTCTATGTTAATATCTCATTTATTAATTTCCGGGAATCTGGCGCGTCATCTAGCTATTCATGGGGTTTCCTAACGTGGCAGCTGAGGGTATTATCTTCAAGGTGGAATATGGCACGGCTTTTCGCGTCTTTTTTGGTCATGCCGCTAGAGCCGCGTGATCTGCAGCAGTGCTTGATACGGTCGCGATCATGCGATCTTGCGGTAGGACCGAGAAAGACAACGAGCAAAAAGTCGTGCCATAATCCACCTTCATAATACCCTCAGCTGCCACGTTACGAATACAAAAGTATAACAGTAAGACGGTAGGATCTCGTCGAATTCGTGCGCAGATTTGGTAGAGAGAGGATGTGCTCCACGTTTGTAATTTAATTGTTATTATATTGTCATATATTGTCGTTTATATTGTCAATTTGTTCATGTACTATGTGGCAACATTTTAATTACGTTTGTAAAACTACTAACTTAAATAATGTTCAATTTAAATATTAATTATTAATTTTTTGAGGCATTAATCTTTAACTGTTGCCAATACCAACATTTCTCTTTAAGAATTATATTGACATTAAAGTCAGAAGAAGTCATTGAAAGATATTAATTGTTCACCCATTCTAATAAATTCGCAATCCTTGGAAACGCACATCCTTGTAAGTGAGCTATGGCTTGGAAATACAGTCCATAATTATTTCTAAATTTTTAATGCATATCCACATTCTTAAAAATGGCATGGGTCTCATTTTCAAGGAAATTCTTAATTTTTTTCGAAAATTGCGAGAGTTCAAATGTTTGTCAATTTTCAATCAGTTCAGTCAATTTTTCTACGACTACAATATTGAATATAGATTTGCATCTTTATAATATGTGTCGCTTAAAGGCAAGATCTGAAATAAGGTCAATTATTTTTCTTTAAAGTACGATTAGTTTAGCGTAATTTTGAAGTGTTCAAAATTGTTTTTTAATAAAAGTATTTTCCGCGCTCCTTTTGCTAGAATATTTCAGGAGGTATCAGGTTGCATTGCATCAATGGGAACGCCGCGATACGGTAGCTTGAAATTCTCAGAATAATTTCTCTATGTTGGGCGGTGTTTGTGGGTGAATGAAACAATGTTTTGGCGTCTAATACGCAACGATTGATAATGATGAGTTTTACAAGGGATGGCTGAAACGTGTTAACATGAACAAAAATTGGTGTATTATAATTTTACGTAACCATTAGTGAGACGAGAAAGCATGTACTTTTGTAGCACCACCAGTTATTTGACATTTTGAAGGAATTCGAAGATTTTATTCCGTGGATGTCTTTGTAAGAACAGTTCTGGCCATTAGTTCATGGGAGCTAGAACATTTGTATGTGTTGTTTCTGCTTGTTTCATCTGTTAGTGAACGACCCGGGTGGAGGTGGAAGCACCGCCCCATTGCCGTGACGATACACAGGAAGGGCTCAAACAAACCGCACAGCAACGCCGCCAGCTGTCTACATAAGCATGGAAAGCATGTATACTCCCTTCGTGTTGTTTGGGCTGGTCACTGTGTAGGTGTTTTGCTTTAGGTAGTTTGGATGAACAGGCTAGTTCATATTGGTTTGTCGTTTCTGCTTCTCTCTGTCCATCGCAACTATAATACTTCTGTTAATATGAGAGACATTTCTCTCAGTTCCGTCCAGTAAAATTGAATATAACCAATAGAAATATCGAAAGCGTTCGTTATGATTATAATTTATAAGTTCATGATTCGATCAAATATGTATACGGTTACACAGAATAATACGTATATACGCGAGTTGCGAACTTCCTGGAAATTATTGAAATTCGGATGCACGACTCCAAATACTGCTTTTATATCTCTTTGACAAATAATCTTTATGCTGTAACTGAATAGTAAAGCGGATGTAAAATCCACCTTTGAATAAGAAAAGAATATTAAGGATCACAACTATTGAGGGAAAAGTCTGACAAAGAGCTATTCTACAAAATATGCTGCAAAATAATCTCTATTCCACTGCCAACCCTATCTAATATTTCACTTCAGGCTTTAGAACAGGGTTTAGAGCAGCCAGATTTTGTATCAATAATATTCTTATGACAAAAACGATAACCGACGTCCGCTCAGTCAAGAAAAATAGTATATGGTCTTTGTGAATAATGAAGTTACATTTGTGGCTTTGTGGTATCTTTGCTGTGTGCCTTAATGGAAAGAAGATATTTCCCAAAGCATCTCTTAAACTCCATAGCATTTCACTTAAAAAATATTCTTCAGAATAAAATATTTCACAAATAATTCTCTCAAGAATTCGGACAATTAAAAATTTTAAGTGCATCGTCCTTTTAATATTTATATTGATGAAGTATGTACACATTCTAGTTCGAAGAAAAGAATATACATGTCCATAAATTAAACTCCTCTCCAAAACAACATTTTTCCTTTTACAAGAATGAAAATAAGATATTCTAGAAGTATTTTTCATACTGAATTCAAATATCATTTCAGTTTTTCACCATCAGGCAGGAGTTTTGTGGGATATTCATTTGAACTTATAATTTTTAATACATTCAGTAACTAGCTATCCAACTTTAAATGGTATACTACTAGTCCTGACTTAAATTCTGACGACTAATTCTCCAACTAGAAAATGGTAATGATTTTCGAGCATATTCTGAATCTGGATCATCTTTTCTTCGTCCAGCAGTAGTTGATTGAACGATTGAATGATTGTTAGTGATTTCGGGCGCGTCAACTACTATGGTTTAGTGGGTGTCTTTACTCGCAGTAGCATTTACAGCTTAGTCCCGTAAGTGTAGTGCGTGTTTTTGCTAGGGAGATGACAGTGATCTTCCCGTGCCAGATTGCCAGATCCGGCGCCGTCTTACCGTCGGCTAACGGGGTTTTCTCAACCAGGTATCTACCACCAGCAGGGCCCCGCCCCAGCCGGGAAAAGTTCTAAGTCCCCAACCGGTCTCCCGGCCTGTGTAGTAGTTTAGTGCATGTTAGTGTAAGTGTATGTGTAAGGGGTGAGGATAGGACAAGGAGGAGGAAGGAAATATCGCGCGCGTTCCGTGGCCCGTTTGGCTCCGACATTCGCCTAGTGTGGATCGGATAAACCACGGAAAACTACCGATCAGAGCAGCCGGCCACTAGAATTCTTCTCCAGACAACGGATGAATTCGACTTGGCTAAAGAGCTAGAGTCGAAAATCCTGCCGCCGCGGCGCGCCGTCGGGACTCAAACCTAGGACCTCCCGGTCAGAGGCGCTGCAGTGACATCAGTTGTTGCACTGCGCCATCGCTCTCGGTCCAACAGTAGTCAGTCAACATATTAGAACTACACTTGCCGTAGTTCATGTTGTCCATTGTAGAAATTTATTGATGAAATGGTTCACCGAGCCCATCGCTGAGAGCTCCAAGATTTTTCGGTTGGAAGTATTGTCACGATACCGAATATTGTACTCCGGATAATCATAAGCAAAATGTTGCGCAATACACGTGCTGATGCCTTTTGCGTCTGTTCAGAGCCGCCGGACGTTTAATTCGTTCCGCCCAGCTGCATTCGCGACACCTTGGCGCCAGGCGAGCGGGGTCTGTTTACTTCCGCCAACGCCGGTCGCGGGACTCTCCCCGGGGATCTAGCTGGGGAAGGGGGGCTGCGCAGTTCGGAGACTCCGGGATAGACCACCTGCGATTATTTACTAAAAGTGTGCAAGTGAGAGCGCATTATGGAAAATTCCATTCGACACACCGGCAAGAAGCAGAAGCTGATTGGACAAAAATTAATTAAGACGTAGAAACTTTTCACCAATGGAAGCACGTTTTGGCAAAATTGTCCTGAAACTTCTAGAACATTTGGGAAACTGGAGAGGGAAAAGGCTTGTGAGCGCTTGCATGCGCTGAGCACGCAGATCAGAAGGGCGTATAGCAGGGCGGGAGAAGGGCAGTGTCCCGCTATCTTGAATTGCGGACGAGTAGCTCCTCCGGTTACTCACTTATCGAGGGAATGAACGATTAGATGATTACTGTGTGTGCAAGAAAGTAATCGAGTATAATTTTTTTATCTCTGCCGATCACGCCCGCGTAGTACGTCACAAGTTACGTGACGATCATTATCGCGCTGTCGGAAGCCTGAGTTGTGAGCTGTCGTCGCCACCGCTGCGGTCATCGTCGCCGCCGCCGCCGTCGCCGTGGTCACATTGCGCCTCCGCCGCCGACGCGGGACACAAGGACTCCCCTGCACCCCGGGACACGCCGTCTGGCGTGAGGTCCGGCGACCTGTGGAGGTTACTCACCCCAGCGGGCCTGCATTGTAAACGGTGACAGTGCACTGATTTGTCGAGCTGCGGCAAAATCTCCATCACGCCCTTCACGCACAACGTTTATTTTAAAAAAAACTTTTATCCAGGGTTATAGTCAACCTCCGGGAAGTGCTGGCCGCGCATTGGCGCCTTCCTCAGAACGTTACGTTTTCTGTAATGTACTTGTAATGTACTATGTAACTTTGTAGCGTAAATTTAGAAGTATCAGTTATTCCTGAGCTCAGACCTTGATTTTTGTCTTTTAAAATTTTAATTATTTTATTGAAGTTCACTTGTGTTGAAAATAACCTTTATTTAATTAATCACGTAGCTAAATCCGTCCACCATCCATATTTCTAGAATCTACATGCTTCCTGAGCTAGCCGGCCACACGAGCCCAGGTAAGCACAGGTAGGTTTGGGAGACCGGGTTCGGTGCAGTATACGTCAGAGTCTACGACATAACTTTTCGAAGAAATGTTTAATCCAATAGCTTGATATGAATCCAGATGATAGCCTGTTTGTCCGACAGTTTTCTAATTTATGGTTTCCACGGAAAATGCAACATATCAACCTGCTTTTTTCCACTGGATTTAACAGTTCTTCAAAATGTTCATCAGCGAGTGGTCCTAGAAAAATCCCTTCTATCAATTTAGCATCACTTACTGTGGGAAATTTCGATTTCAAATACAAGAATCCATCATTTTATCCACTGCTTTTACTAATTTTTTGCTCCTACTGATTTAGTATTGAAAGGAGGGGACTATATTTTTCAGAATTCACTAAATGGACATGTGACACATTTTTCTGGTCAGAGATAGTGATTCCTTTAATATTTATCAAACAAAAATAACAATCACTTAGATGATCCTTCGGACCTCTCCAAATTATAGGAATTTCTAATCGCATATTATGTGTACCATTTTTCTCTCAAGACCACAGTCTTAACACACAATGCATATATTTGGGGCCCAGCTCTTTTCAAAATCACCAACTTTTTTTTTTTTCCTAAGGCTTTTATCCAGCCGACAGCCGGTTGCCCTTCACGTCCCGAAGGGACGCATATTCGACCATACACTAGACAAACACTTGCGGGCTCTTCTGATCTGGGGTCAGCAGAACGCGAGGCCCTCCGCGACAACACACACAAAGTCAAGGGACAAACAGCCATGCCCAAGGCGGGACTCGAACCCGCGACCCTTCGGACCGAAGCGCTGAGTCGGTACTCGCTCTTAGCCACCTCGGCCATCCAAAATCACCAACTTGACAGCCAAAATGGCAGCCACCTTGACAGCCTAATATTGATAACATTTTTTTACAAGTGGCAATTTTGCATCTGAGTCATTTAAGTGAGCTCTCCACAAGTACAGTGGAAATTATCTATTTGATTTACACATTTTCTTGGTATAATAAACATACAAAACACTTAACACACAGCCTACACAGAACACTTCAAAACAAAAAGGAAGGAAATATATCACTAGTGATATTCGTGCTAACAAGTTCATTGACCCAATATTCACACAAGGCCAGATTAACTGCTCTGAGCATGTCAGAAATTGAATCATCTGAGCATGTCAAAACATGAATGCTCAGTATTGCCTGTTGGAGTTTCAGCATGATAATACATATAATTTCCTTAAATGCAACTTTAATAAAATCGCTTCACTTAAGGTCAAAGATAATGTTAAAATCAGATTTTAGAAAGTACCTGTCACGGAAAACTGTGCCTGATGAAAAATTGTGAATACATATCTGAATTCAGTAAGAAAAAATGCACTAGATTCACTAATAAGATTTCTGGTGAAGAAAATCTTGTCGACCAGTATTATTTAAACACCTTAGTATATGGAGATCTCCATATTGTCAATGAGATGAACTTATGCAGATTGCAGAAATACTTTAATCCAGACATCAGGTGTATAAAATTGAAAAAATATAAATATCATTGAGGAGAAAAGAGTAGGTGATGTTAGAAAATTCAATATGGGAGATCGGGCACCTTTAGTTTCTTTAATTTTTACTGGTGTATGACTAAAATTTCAAACTTATAATAAATGATACAAAAATATTTTTTTGTATTACGTTCCATATACTTGCATTTGAAATATGTAGTGTGTAATTACACACAAATTATTTTATGCAGCAGTACTTTTTGTCCCAACCTACCTCGTACGGGACAAGATGCGTCTAGACTGGGGCAACTTGAAACACACTTCACGAACTAGATCATGGTTATATTTAGATTAACTAACACTCCTACATTGTCGATTCGTTTATATATATTTTATTTAAGCTTCACCGTTTTCAATATTAGAATGGCGATAAATACAAACGTAATAGGCTGCAGTTTTAAAATACTTAACATGATCCCATTATCCCCTATTCTCTCCACCCTGTCATACTTGAAATGTTTCTCAGGAAACCACGCAGAGACATCCTTCCTCATCTTCCGAGTTACAGATTCTTCGATAGTCTTTTCGATATATTCTCGATTCTTCGATTTTTCTTATAAACTGTTGCTGACAAAAGGCTTAGTTTTCGCTTTTCCATCATTTCGTACACTTTTGTCTAGTTTTTCTTGATCCTAAAATCAAATTCCTTCTTTAACAGGTGTGCTAGTTAAAACTGCAATTTCAAAATCTTTGTTGTTTTTCCTTCAAGATCCCGCTTTAGGAAGAAGTCTGATTTCCAGAGAACTAATCGCTGTGGCAGAAATCCACCATCTAAAATAGGTGTGGAATAGCGCTATTGTCTTCTCGCTCACTAGCAACTTCAAGTATGGCTTAAGAATTCCCAGCATTTGCCACCCGGGACTTGATTTTGTGTCGACGTTTGGTTCATTATTAACATGGGTTGATGTAATTTATTATTATTTAGTCTTACTTCGACATCTTCATTGTCATCACAATGTGAAATAGGCGAGCAGGAGGAGCAGAGATAGTCTTCCTCTTAAACAATATTCCTATTAAAGTCGTGTGGATCTAAATCTTTAGTGGATCTAAAGTGGATCTAAATCTTTACTGAATGTTCTTTGGAGTAGCAGCATCAGAGAGCGCTACTTCGATAATACCTGGGAAACAGTATGTGATTAATTGAAACCGTGCTTTCAATGTATATAAACGCCACACTCGCCTAACATACTCCAAGCACATAATGGGGATTCGCAGAAGGATACTCAATGGTTCTCAGGTTCCTTTTACCTCAGGGCTGTGGGATCTTTATGGTGAAAATGAGTATCCAAATACACACACAAATCAAGAAAACTTTACTCATGTATTCAAATCTCAATTGCTAATACCTATTTGCAGTACAAGAAAAGCAAAGAAATATTTACACCCTCTTCGTTCATTTTCGAACAACACTTTTGAGCTCTATTAAAATTCACTTTGAAATAAACTATTGTTTAAAACGATATTCCCTTTAGTTTGGATCCGTGCACGGTCATTACCTTATGAATTATTGTCAAAAGTTAATTAAAGGACTCAAACTTAAGTTATGACAAAGGAATAGACTTAAAATTGTGAGCACTCAGATTTAAAAACAAATTTGAAATTGCAGAATTTACCATAGTAGTGAACACAACTCTCTCAACAAGTTATAAACCACACGTAAAACTCTACACAGTTCTTAAGGCATACAGTCATTACTTTGAGATTATTGTTCAGTTCATGTAATTTCCTCCCAAACAACATAAATATTCCCTTTTATTCTCTCAATATTTTGAACTCAAAAAACAACACAAGCAATGTGGAATATAATAAAAAATACGACCAAATCAACTAGAAACCATGTAGAGAATGTTGTTTTAAAATATAACGATATAAATGTGAACGATCCGGCAACAGTGGCTAGTCTCTTTAAACAATACTTTCCGAGAATTGCTGCCGATCTCACTCAGGGTCTTCAGCCACAAAATTCAATAATAGACAGTTCACCCAAAATTTTAGACACAATGTTCGTTTACGAAACTTCTTCCTATGAAATTCTCAAAATAATCGGTAAACTAAAAAATAAATATTCGTTCGGTTTAGATGAATTTCCGGATACTTTGTTAAAGACCTGTGCGTATGCCATTATACACCCGTTATCTCACATATTTAATTCCTCGTTATGCACCGGAACGTTTCCAGATTTTTCAAAACAGCTAAAATTAAGCCGCTCTTCAAAAAAGGCAACAAAAATGAAATTCAAAATTATCGGCCCATTTCTCTTCTATCAGTTTTTCAAAAATATTAGAGAGACTTTTTTACGTACGAATGGAAACGTTTCTCAGTAAACACGACGCGCTTTCAGATTGCCAACATGGATTTAGAAAATCAAAATCAACGGAAACAGCTATATTTTCTTTTCTTAAAGATGTGGCCTCATCATTGGATCAAAACGAGGCACCTATTGGTTTATTTTTAGATCTCTCAAAAGCTTTTGACGTCATTGATAATGACATTGTACTTTCAAAATTACCTTCATATGGAATCCGTGGTATTGCTCTAGATTGGTTATGTTCGTACCTTAAACAACGATCTCAGAGAGTTGAAATACCTTACTGGAATGATGGAACATTACGTACACACCTTTCCGACTCTTGGTCCTTTGCACGTGGAGTTCCTCAAGGATCGATTTTAGGCCCTATTCTGTTCCTACTTTACGTAAACGATATGCCCTCGACGATTCGAAACGGAAGAACGGTTCTCTTTGCAGATGACACGAACATCCTTTGCAATAAAGAAACCGTAAATAGTACAATATTAGAAGTTTCAAATTGGTTCCGAAACAACAAATCAATAGTAAACGAAAAGAAAATGGTTTTAATGCAGTTTTCCATTTCAAATCAACAACTGTGCTCCATTGAAAATGAACGGTGTACCATTGACTGATGTTAAGGCAACAAAATTTTTAGGTCTCTCAATTCAGTCAAACCTTAAATGGAACGTCCATTTAAATGAATTGAACACAAAATGAAGTTAATTGTGCTACGCGTTCACAATTCTTTCAAATTCAGTTAGCCTTCATACTGCTTGTTCTGTATATTTCGCGAATGTTCATTCCCGCCTGAGATATGGCATAATATTCTGGGGAAATACATCTTATAACTCCCAGACTTTTAGATTACAAAAACAAATCGTACAAATAATAACCAAATCCCACCCACGTGATTCATGTAAGCCTCTCTTCATTAATCTAGGAATTTTACCATTACCCTGTCTGTTGATTTACGAATCAGTTGTTTTTGTCAAAAATGACTTGCTTAAGGGCGGGAATATATTTTCAGAAAATGCCGATGTCTATTACTATAACACTCGACGTAGAAATCATATTCATCAGGTGACAGTATGAACAGCTCAATACAAAAAATTCACATACAATACATGTACATTATTTTACAACACTTTGCCAGACGACATTAAACGATTAAATTCGATAGAAAAGTTTAAATCCCAAGTGAAATCGTTTCTGCTGCATAACTGTTTCTATACAATTAGAGACTATACTGAGCATCACAAGAAAAGTAACATTCATTTTAGCAATGATACATAATGCATTATTTACCATTTGGACTGTATAAATGTGTATAAACAACCTGTAACAAGTATTGTACTACAGCCTCCGGGTCAATGACCCCCATCTCGATCAGGTTTTCGTCCAGTTTCCCTGATCCATTGAGCAAATGCTGAGATGGCCCCTTGTTTTGCTTCTGGACATAAATGTAACTTCATTTTCTGTGCACGTCTTCTAGAATTCAGTGGGAAATACAATTATTCAAATTATCGTTTCCATGTTGTCGCGGCAGGAAGTATTATTCCGAAGGACAACATGGATAAGAGCCAAAATTTATTGCTTATTTATCCTTGAAAAAAGATTTTATTACATGGTTTGATTTTTTTAAATTTAAGTAGAAAATGACTAAGTGTAGGGATCACAGAATTTTGAAAATGTGCACCCAATTCATTTTTCCCCATAGCACGTCATACGCAGTTTGAACTGTTTTTTTGACGTTAAATAAATAAATAAATCTGCGTCGTCCTTACTACAGACCGTTCAGTCATGTGAGGGTTTTTTTGACAGCCACTGTCGCCAAACCGCGAGGATCTCGTCTGGGGGCGTGGTCGGCTATTAATATGCAGAAATGATTCGCTTTCATTTCACGAACGTTGGCTAACGTGTCTTGGAGCCGTGGAACAACTTAATGTATTGTCAATCCGACAAAGGAGAAAGTTCAATGAAAAATATTTTATTATAGTGATAAAATGATGAAGTACTCTGAAACTATGTTCAAGATTACTATTTTTAAAAGTTAATAATTAACGTGAACTGCGTTCAGTTTGAATTTGGAGAGTTCGTTGCAGAAATGAGAGGTTCAGCAAACGGGACTTTCCTTTTCTGGGCGAGTCCAGGGCGGGCCTTTTGTCAGAGTTTCAAGGACTGTTGCCTGTTTATGACCCTTTTTTTTTGTAATTTTGCCTGCGTTACCCCCACGGGGGCTCCGTCCGATCCCTTCTGCGCCTGCTGAACCTTTGTGAGATCGTCGACACAGCCGAGAACAGACGGAACGATTTCACTCCAAATATTTCGGAGAATTTCCATTATTTATTTAATATTTATAATATTTTTATATTGTATTTAATTCACTGTGTTATTAGATATAACATTAATAGAAACTAATAATAAGGTAAATTTACAGTTTAATAACATTAATAATAGCTATTTATAAAATATTTATAATTACTTGCATTTTAATTACTTTATTTATTATAGTAGATATTTATTTTTGTAGTAATATTTAATGTAGTTTATTAGAAATATTAATAGTTTCTGAGTAACTAGCAATGAGTCCACCGCAGAAGGGAGAAGTGACGCAGCATCAACGCCTAGAACGCCAAGAATCTTTTTTATTGCAAGATATGTAGAAGAGCTGATTATGCGAGGCAGTATAGAAAATTCTTCAGTTATTGATCAGACTGCCTATGCATTGAATTTGGAAACTCACATTGTTCAAAAGTAAGTGAAATTGTAATAAAAGTATCAGGTGAAATTGCCTTGGATAATGTTAAATTTACTGACACAGATTTTGGAAATAAGACCCTTGATACTGCTCAGACTCCAAAAAGAAAGCGTCCTGGAATAAAAGGGAAGAAAACATGTGAAGTGGAGGATTTTGGACAGCTTAATTAGGCGCATTATTTATTCAATGTATGAGAATGGTAAGTAATTTACTTATATTTGCATGTAAGCGACTTCCTATGTTTTTTTGTAAATACATTTTTCTCAGGTCAAAGTGTTACTCTGAACTCAATTTTGACTGCAGTCAAACATGATAGAGATATAGGGTTTACTGAGGGGAGAACTACTTTGTCTTACCTGCTTCGTGCCATGGGTTTTGAATGGAAAAAGGCAGACAACCGCAGGTCACTAATGGAAAGAAATGATATTGTTGTTGCAAGATCAGATTTTCTGATGGAATATATGAAACTGAAGGCTCAAGGTTCTGAATTTTTGTTTTTGGATGAAACATGGTTTTATTCAAAAGGTAAGTAAAAATCTGCCGACCTGGATGGCCGAGGTGGCTAAGAGCGAGTACCGACTCAGCGCTTCGGACCGAAGGGTCGCGGGTTCGAGTCCCGCCTTGGGCATGGCTGTTTGTCCCTTGACTTTGTATGTATGTGTTGTCGCGGAGGGCCTCGCGTTCTGCTAACCCCAGATCAGAAAAGCCCGCAAGTGTGTTGGTGTCTAGTGTATGGTCGAATAGGCATCCCATCGGGGCGTAAAGGGTAACCGGCTGTTGGCTGGATAAAAGCCCTAGATAAAAAAAGTAAAAAATCTAATAAATTTTTGTAGCGTTGAAAAGTATGAACGTTTTTATAGTATAGTATAGAAAGTCATAAGTGAATCAAGAAGGCATGATTTGCATGTAATGAAATGCATCATTTGTGAAATTGTAGTTATTTCAGTGAGTGTAATGACTTATGAGTGTCATGAATATTGTGTGTCCTGTTTGAAGCACCATCATAGTGGTTTAATATGATTTTATTTTGCTACATCATCTTTAGTAATTGCTTTTAATAATCTATCAGGTTACGCCTCTCGGTCATGGCAAGATAAAAGTAAGGAGAGCTGCTGTAGCAAAAATTTAGATGAAGGTAAAAGGTATATAGTATTACATGCGGGAGGTGCAAATGGTTTCATTCAGGATGCAGAACTATTGTTTCCCTAAAAGACAAAAGAAGTAGATGAGTACCATGGAACTATGACAGCAGAAATGTTCCAAAAGTGGATGAAAGAGGAATTATTACCTCGTTTGCCAGAACCATCAGTTATTGTAATGGACAATGCACCTGTTCATTCTGTGCTGGTGAGTGACATTTCAAGAAGTGTTCTTTTAGAAATGTAAAAATTATTCTTTCAAAGAATACATTGAATCCTTAATAAAAATAACTGATTATGAAACAGGTTTTGCAACTAGTCAGTGATAAAAGAGGTTATTTTAACAATTATTTACTTCACAAAAAAAGGTGAAAAACAAAATTTATTATAGTAAATTGTGTTCAGTGATTTTAGTTAAATCAGTAAAAATATTTTTTTTGGAGAACAACAAGATTGGCAATAGAATGTTTTATATTTATTTAAAGAGAGTATAAAAAGAAATGCAATTTTTTAATAAAATTGAAATAAACATCTTTTTGTCATTTCTAATTTTCTAGAAAGTGAAAAGGTCATCATCCAAGAGGAGGAAGAGTGAACTGCAGGAGTTTCTTGATCAGCACAAAATACCATTTATGCCTGAGCGTACTTTTAAGAGTCTTCTTTAGAAAGCTTCTGAAGTTTGTGTTCAGAAAAGGTACTCATGAAATAAGCATAAGTTTTGTTGAATTAAACATACAATCAGGCAGTTTTATTTTTTGCATGATGATGTGATTGCAAATGTTGTCATTAGTTGAAAAAATATATCAGTGTATGTGGGTGCAGATATGTTGTGGATGAAATTATTGAAGAAGCTGGTCATCAAGTTCTGAGGCTACCCCCGTACCCTTGCCACTACAATCCCATGGAGTTGGTATGTAGCCAATGCAAAAGATACTACAAGAGACATCGTGGTACCACTTTTGACCACCAAGCAGTGACAAGAAAATGGAAGCAAGCATTAAACCAGGTTTCTGCGGAGAAGTAAGTGACTTAAAATGAAAAGCAAAATATTGCCTTGATTTTTTTCTTTTTGCAGAAAGTTGTTAATATAAAGTACTCCTTTATTCTGCTTTAGCTGGAAAAATTATGTGGCACACACAGAGAAAATTATAGAAGAAGATTGGAGAGTAGAAGTTAGGCACGATGCTTCAGAGATTTCTGTCATTGTAAATATCCAGGATGACTCTAATGATGATGGCAATATTCCCCTAGCTGTTCCGGCCCTCTGGTGTCTCTACTTAAGAGAGTTATGGTCAGTATCATTTTATCTTCAATGCATTATAATTCATTGGTTTGAAAAAAGATTTGACAAATTTTTTATTCTTCTCAGGTGCAAAGTTGCAAGTTGCAAATGCTATAGCATCATGGTCAAGTAAGTGGTTGTATTTAAGATGAAATGTTGAATCTTAATTGTTTTTAAGCTGATCTTGGCTTTTTGAAATATATTTTTTACCATTATTACTTTTGTTGTTATTTGTACTTTACAGGGGTCTCAGAGTCTTCTATGTACATCAATATTGGTAAAAACTTTAATAAATTTTATATCAGAATTTAATTTTCAACAAACGTTTATGAAATAGGATGTATGTAAATTTTTACACTTCAGATCTTTAACATCAACAAGGATACAACATCTCTTTCAAAATCCAGATGAATTTCAAATAGTGACTATTGAAATAGTGACAAATAATAACCAATAGCGAATACTTTGTAAATATATGATGTTCAGAAAGGAACATAATGTGCTGCATTAGAACTGAAAAAACTGCTAAAAACTCAAAACATATGTTTGTGTGTGCGAATGTGTTTTTTTTGTTGGGGGGAGAGGGTCTGTGGTACCACTTAATGTACTCTTAATGCTCTCTGAAAATAAATATAGTGTACTTGAAGTAGTTAGAAAGCATGTGGGACTGTAATGGTTTGTTGGTGATGGGAATTGTAGTGTAACAAATGTTAGTCTTATGATTTAAGGTGTAGACGGGGGGGGGGAGTTGAGAAATAAGTTTAAAAGTCCTGTGTATTTCTTGTATACAATGTAACAAATTTAATTTTATTGTTTAGAATATGTAGTAGTATTTTTTATTATATATTGCATGATAAGTAGTCTTTATCTTATATTATTATTATCATCATTATACGTTTTCTCAGCTATTTTTACTGGTAAAAATTATCACCTTCCCCAGAGTTGTTTTGGGGACAGGTTCGGTCACAGAAGAAGAACTTCATCTTATATCTGGACTTAAGATAAAAATGTTCTTACGATATGGGCTGTTTGCAACAAAACTGTCCCATGTTCAGAACGTTTTTGGGTAGTTTAAGTTCTGTTAAGCTTTTAAGGAAGTTTTTACTGACCAGGCCTTCCGCCGATATCACGAGTGGGTATATTTTGGTAGCATTTAGTTTCCAAACATGTTTTAGTTCATAAGATATGTTTTCATATTTCTTTCTGTTTGATGTTGTGGGATAATGGTACTGCGATGTCTATTATTACTCCTTCTTTCTTCTTTTTATCTATAAGGAGAATATCTGGCCTATTGTAATCGACAGTACGATCAGTTAAAACCGGTCTGTCCCAGTACAAAAGGATGGAACTTGTTTCCAGCACTGGAGGAGGGGTGTACTTATAGAATGGCGGTGTCGATTCATCCAATAATTTATGCTCTATTGCAATTGCCCTGTGCACGATTTTCGCAACTTGATTATGCCTTCCTAAGTAAGCACTGTCTGAGAGGGAAGAGCATGCAGCTGTGATGTGTTCTATAGTTTCTCCTACAGCTCCACACTTCCTACATTTATCCACCACATCTTCTTTTAAACAATGCTTTCGATAGTTTCTGGTCTTGATAACTCTGTCTTGAATTGACATTATAAAACCCTCGGTCTCAGGATATATTTGCTTCTCCAAAAGCCACTCCACCGAGGAACGTCTACATCATCTCGGAACAAGAGTTTTGGGTATCTTCCATGTATTTCTTGTTGTTTCCATTCATTAAAGTTCGACTGGTGGGTAGAGATGTTTAAATCATAATTTCGTTCATGGAGGTTCAACGGAGTGAAGCCGCGGTCCTCATTAACAGTTAATTTCATTAATATGTCGGTGGAGTTTAAAAGGACATGTCGCATTTTTTCCTCTTGTCTCAGGCAAAGTGTTTTTATATTAACCAACCCTCTGCCTCCCATCGTTCGAGGTAGATATAATGTTTTTACTGAGGAGTTTGGATGAAGACAGCGGAATTTATATAACAGTCTTCTCGTTGATCTGTCCAGCTCCTCCGGGTCAGATTCAGTCCACTGAACAATACCAAAGGAGTAGGTTAGGACCGGCACAGCCCAGGTGTTGATAGCTGAAATCAGATTACCCCCTGATAAATAAGTGTTTAACAACTTTGTTAGCCGCTTTTGATATTTTATTCGAAGTTCCTCCTTGATACGATTATGGCCCAGTCGATGGTTCTGAGGGTTTCCCAAATAGCGATATGTTTCTTCAGGTGGTATCTGTTTAATATCACAGACAATTTGGTTTGTGTTTTGTACATTTCCTTTATGAATATTTATTATACCACATTTATCAAGACCGAACTTCATCCCGATGTCATCGCTGAACATTTTTGCTACACTTATAAGCGATTCTAATTTATCATGCATTTCGGCGTAGAGCTTAAGGTCATCCATGTACAGTAAATGGGTTAGTCTTTTGGTGTTTTTCATGGGTTAGTCTTTTGGTGTTGTTGTTATTATTATTATTATTATTATTATTATTATTATTATTATTATTATTATTATTATTATTATTGCATGTTTAATTGTCTTGTGTGTGTTTGGCCTTAAGCCACCATCCTGACAAGGTTTTATCTGGGTTTCCCTTAGTCGCTTAAGACAGATGCCGGGATGGTCCTTCGCTTGCTTCCCAGAAGTAATATAGCATTTTGCCCTCCTTATCAGTAGGTTTTTTTAGGTATACTTCTCAGAAGATATTACCAGTCACATCATTATGTCTGCACATGTTAACTTCCTGTGTAAATTCTTTTTAGTAATTATTATATAATTCTAATTTTTTTATTAAAAGGAAGAAATTTTTCAGTTATTTGAAGTTAATTTTTGATGTGTATGAACCAGGTATGAAAAATGATGTGTGAATGAAAGTATGTGAAGTAGTGTTGATTTTGAATGAATGGGTTGAAAATATATTCTAATAACATTCTTTCAGTCTCATCAAATATTAACTTCAAGTAGCAGAAAATATCTTCCTTTTAATAAAAAAGAGTTTGAAATGCAGACTTAATGAAAAGTTTCATCTTTTGAGCAGTATTTTAGTTTCTTGTGTTGTAAGACATCTTAATGCAATACATTATTAGAAATTATCAAATTAGGCTGTTAGGTCTAGCTTGATAACAAATAAAGTGTTATTGTATAAGATATTACAATACGAACATTATTCATTGTTTTATCCACTTTGTAAAAATTCAAATGTATAATTTTTTTTCAAAATTGACACAGTTTACTCCTCACTCAGGCAAATGTAGGCTGACACTCGAAATAGTTAATAGTAGGCCATGAACTTTTAGGATTTTTAATATGTTCTAAAAGGACTTGGAAAACTCATTTTGATTTTGTACAATTTAACTTTAAATTATCGAAGTGGATAAAATTTATTGAACTTCAAATAGGTTTAGTGGAAATGTTATATCCTTCAAATAAATAACAATACAAATAAAGGGAATTATTTTTCACTTATATGTTTGCTTTTTTATGTTACCTTTATACCCATCTTCTAAATGACTTTTGTTTATGGATAATAAAGTTATTGAAGGTATGAAATGTTTCAATTTTCATTTCTTAGGTTAAAATTTGCAAAGTGATAATGAAAAACAATTTATCTTTCATTAATTTGATTATATTAACATTCTATAATATCCTTTTTATTGACAAGACTTCAATAATTCATAGCACTTGTTAATCTTAATTTTAAGAACCGACTATTGGTTTCCACATTTAAGAAATTTACCTGATGTTATTGATCAATTGAATTACCTGAGAATTCTGCCAAATAGTACTCTGAGAATATTTACTAACTTGTACCCTTTTCCTACAGAAATCTTTGAATGTAGTGTGAATATTTTCCAAAGTTGTATAATCAGGAGAACCCAGTATTGTGAAAAGAAATCAGCAAATGAATAGTAGTTTCATGTTAATTATACGTAACTAGCATGACAATTAAGCATTGTTTTACCAGTCAAGAATCACTGAACAAATTATTATAGTATTAAAGTACTATTACACCAAATTCACAATTAACTAACCATAACTGTAAATTAATAATCAATAACTGCCACAGGCTATGTCATGTCATAAGAACAATGTGAGAATGAAATAGCTATTATAAATATCTGATATCATAATGCAAAACATTGTACAGTACATAAATTAATTTGAATAATCTGAACCTGCAAGATCGAAAGGACCAACAGAATTCCAATAGTTTTTACAAGGCCTACGTGGGAGTTTTGTAGCATTATTCCCTATCATACTCCTGTCAGATGGTTTAATTCACTCAATCACACATGTTCTCAACAGCATTTCGAAATGTTTTGTAGCACTTCGTAGAATTTTTCATCATTATTGATAGCGGAATTAAATGAATCTTTCGTGAAAACTGTTTCTAGCCTCCATGCACTGAAATTACATTTAACAAAACTCGGCCAGCGAGTGGGCCAGCTGTTAAAGCTACTCAACTGACTGGCGGAAGAATATTTTTCGCAATGCGATGCGGTCCTCGGCGATGCTCATTTGTCATACAATCTGTCATTAAAATCGCTTACTGCCCTGAACCTTCTGTAAGTTCGGTTGCACGCGACGGCGTTTTGAATGCCGAGTGTGAATGGTCCTTGAGCTTATGCCAGCAATGTACTCCACCGGTCTGCTGCCAAATTTCACTCGTTACCTTATTGAGCAGCGCAGCTCGCAGCCCGAGGGGCGGCGATGCGACCTTGAAGAGCACCGTCGGGAGGGCTGGGCGGCTTGTTCGGCACCTCAACAGACCCTGGTGGCCTCCCCCTCAGCTGTTTACACCTCCCACCGAAGTTTCACCGTCTTCCGTCCTCCGCCCTGTTTATTGCGTTTTGGAATGTTCTGGCAGGACTTGTTTGTTCACATCTCTTCTAAAATATTACAGTTTATACTGGCGTCTTCAACAGCACAAATACTACTCGAATTCGCATTGTACAGAATTTACTTTGAATAACTGTTCCAATTGTAGCAGCTTAACGTGTTCTCAAGACACTTTTTTATCAAATTACTAATCTTCACAAACTGGCTGCCTGCTCTCTAAGCAAATGCCAATTACGACGTTTACGACGACTCCAACTCAGAAGCAACTACTCAGGTAGCGATTCGGACAAGAAGGAGTTGCGGTCAGTTGTCCGCAATATTTATGACGCTTCCCTCCACAGTAGGGGTGGGAATACGTCATGCCCCCTTCTCCAACTAATGAGCGTTGGTTACAGCTTCTTGAGGTTCGCCGTGTTATTGCAGTCAACGGATACTAGGCGGCACTTCTGTTGACCATCGCGGTCGCAATGTGTACCCTTGCTATTTGCGCGTTCTCGTCACATAACGATTGCATGCGCAGCTGAGAGTGTAGTGGGATGGACGTCAAATATACACAGGATAGGTCACGAAACTTTAGCACCTCCTGTAACTTTTGAACGGTTAAAGACATTGCAATGCAATATGCACAGAAGTGCATGAGGAAATGGGGCTAACTCATAAATGTATTTATTTCTATTTATCACTTGTATTTTACGAGATATTCGAGATAACTTTGTTTGTTTGTTTTTTCAAATAAAACTACACACATTTTTCAGTCTATCATGAAGAGCGTAAAAAGACGAAACCAATGATATACATATTGTCGTATATTAGATAAGGATTTTTTTGAGTAATTTTGTTTTTTTTTTTGCGATTACCCTTTAACGGATATTTTGAATGTAACAGACCGCCACACAAGTCACGCAGCGCTCAACCAGCAAACGCGCGCTCGGGGAAGGGATCTTCGTGTTTCACGATACAAAACATATTGCAAATGTTCACAAAACTGCGGTTGCATTTCTTTTTCGGAACTCTGCTTTCCATCCTTCCCCATTTTCAGATTGTCTTTTTTTTTGAAGAAATTGAAGAATTAAAAATAAGGTTTTATCCTAAGTATGTATTGTAATAACATTGTTTATTACTTCAACTCCACTTAATGGGATTTTATATATCCGGATATTTATGGGATATTGAAACAAAACATAATAAGAATAAATAGTTAAGACCATGCAAAGAATATTGTATATTTTGAGCAAACAATATCGATGTTAATAAGCTTACGATAATAACTAAGGCATAGAAGCATCCAGTAAGATAATAATTAATCAATAAAATAAACATGTATTCCAAAAAAATAGCCAACAATAGTAAATATAGGTAATCCCACCAACATTACTACTCTTCACAAACTTGTTGCAATTTTCCCAGAACTCTGCTTTCCACACTAACCATCCTTTCCATCCTGTGTATCCTGCCTATCGACTTTTGACTTCAAGAGTATCAATATTCTGTTGTAATTGTAGTCTTCAAAGCAACTGTTAGTTGACGTGGAGCAGCAGTTCTCGCTTAAGTGCCAAGGGAACTTGCGAACCGTCTGCAGAAAGGTTGGATTCAAAATACATTGCCGCTGGCTCTGGAAAGTTGTAGTGAGAAACGGCTGACAACACGGTACAGAGATTGATTCATTTGGAGATTCAGGTAATAACAAATCATAATTCTTTAAAAATGTTCTTCCGTACGAATCTTTCAGTATTTATAATTGTCGTACCATAAAACAAATTTCACGTCAGTATTGAGATTTTCTTGTCTTTTTACTGACAATAAAATAACGAGTTTCTCTTTTTCAATCTTTTGTAACAGAATGTTCTCGAATAAAGAAATCTTGGACATGATACTAGTGTACGGAGAATGTCAAAGGAATAGCTCAAGAGCTGTAGTGAGGTATCGCGAGTTATATCCAGACCGTCGTTCTCCGTCTCGCCAGACTCCAGGCTTTTGGCGTCAGGAACTTTCAAATATAAGAACACAAAGAGAACAGCCACGAATGAAGCAAATGAAATCGCAGTAATGACAATGACATCCCTTCATTCTCACGCAGGTTCACGACGCATCGCCAGCCAATCCAGTGTGATTTGCATTCTACACCGCCACAAATTCCACCCTTATCACGTTTGCCTTCATCAAGATCTGCGAGGTCAAGGTTTTGATAGGCGAGTAGCATTTTGTAGATTTGCTCTGGAACATAGATGGGGTCTGGGGATGATAGCACTTTTTTGGATCGGGTATTATTTACCGATGAAGCAATTTTCACTAACCATGGAAACGTGAATTTACGCAACTTGCACTATTGCACAGTGTACAGCACAATTCACACTGGCTCGGGCGTGTAGAGCACTGGCGGCAATGCAGAGTGAAAGTATGGTGTGGAATAATGGGAGATGAAATAATAGAACAATTTTTTCTAGAAAATACTTTAAATGGAGCACGATATGCAGAATTTCTGTCTAAGAAAACTGCTGTCTAAGAAGAATTTAGATTTGTGGTGAAATGGTGAAGGCAATTAAGGATCTTCTGTGACGCAGGGGTACTTCGAAAGATCGAGTATATTATGTGTTGCAAGAAATTTCTTAAAATAATTTTTGTGATTTTCACGAAGTTCGAAAAATAAGATTTTTTTCTGAAAATGTAACCTTGAATAACTTCATGTTAAGTGTTTTTTAGTGCAGTGCTATTTTGAAACTAAAGTGTTTTAGGTACGTCTCAATTTCAAAACGCTAATAAAGTGAAAATAAAAATAGTGACCCTTACAAAATCATTCAAATATATATGAAAGAAATGTTTCTCGCATATACTAGCGGATATGTTAATGTTAATATTTTTATTGTTTTCAGTAATCAAACAATTCTGCAGAAGCCTATCCGTTCAAAATCTTGTGTACTATATCGTTCACTGGCAAATCTCGAAAAATGATAATGAAATAATTTATGAATTAAGAAGTAAGAATTACCAAAAGACTTCATAAAAATTATAACAACGATCATAATTCAAAATTATCATTTTTCGAGTTCCATCAGTGTGACTGACCAAGTACAGCTGTGTATAATTTCACTGCGTAGCGCACAAGCACTGACTCAGTTCCGGAATCCGTTTCATTCGTAGCTGCCCTTCACGCGTGTGGGGCAGCACTGTCGCGGAGCGATAACGTTTTTGCCCTGCACTAGGGTGGGTTTCAGTGCAACGAATGGAAAACGCTATAACATCCTTCCCTTCCCCGAGCGCGCGTTTGCTGGTGGAGCGCTGCGTGACCTTCTGTGGCGGTCTGTTACATTCAAAATACCCCTTAATGATTGGTCGCAAAATAATCAAAATTTCTCAAAAAGATCCTTATCTAACATATGATACTATGTATATCATTGGATTAATCTTTTTTCTCTTTTGATGATGATAGACTGAAAAAATATGTATAGTTCCTTTTGAAAAACAACGTTACCACAAATATCTCATAAAATACAAGTGACAAAATAGAAATTAATAAACATATCAATTAGCCTCATTTTCTAATGCACTTTTGTGAAGACTGCATTGCAATATCTTCAACCGTTCAAAAGTTGCAGGAGGTGCTAAAGTTACGTGACTCACCCTGTATATATGCGTATATATATTGCGACGGAACACACGTCGTGGCCTTCCCTCCGACGCGCCGCGCATAATACAACTCTGTTGCGATAAGGAGTCGTTAGCCCTAAGGATGTGTGAGATCGCGTGGGCGTTACCGGCGTCGTTCGACAGTTCACTGCCGTCCCGACGTCAGACCTCTCGAGTTGTTTCGAATCGTTTGCCTTGATGAGGCTTATGTCTAAAAATGCACCTGGGTGGAGGATACGGGCAGGTTTGTACTCAAAGCAAAACAATTGTGGCTCTGGCATACAAGGCTGTATATTCTGTAATCAAGGAATGACAAAAACACACACACACACACACACAAATTCAACAAAAATAGCCCTTGACAAACAATCACGTACAGAACGCGACCTTCGTGCCCGGAAATGAATATTCGGAGCAATTATTGCTACCTCTCTTCACAATAAATCACCTTATTTCATTATTCATTTAATGACTTGTACTTTATACACCATTTGGTGCAGGCATGCCTTGGTCTTAAGGACCTAAAGAATACAAAGTTGAACCTTCCTACTCTGAATTGCTTTCATTCCTGACAAATGGTTATTAATCCATAATACACTTCAATCACTACTTCTTAAACAAAACTCGACACAGAGCAAAATTAATCAAACTATTTACAACACCCCTTTTTAACACTTAATTAATTGGATGACTTGTTTAAAGTGAATTAATCATTTCTGTTCTTAACATGGCTTTCATTCAAGAGTTCCACACATCAACGTTCACAAATGTGGCTTGAAATACCTAATATTTGAAAGCTTTTAAGAAACAAACAGTGTGGTTTAGCGTCGTTCAATTACATTTCTTTCGTTTCTGCAACCGTCTGTCGCACGGGTACTTACGCTTCTCCAATGGGGTTTTACGTGAACTGGCCTAGTCGAGTGCTGCGAGCGGCGCCTTGGCGCCTCGGCGTTTGGAGAACGTGGCGATCGCACCTTACGCGACCTCCGGGCTCTCGCGCTGGTAGCGACGGCTCGTGCTGGCGACGCGCCGGGGTAGCCTGGCCTCCACGATCCTCCGCCTCTCCTTCCGCTGCGTTTCCGCACCAGTTTTCTCGGCTGAGAATTGCCTCGGCCTCGCCTCTGCGCCCGTCTTCCTTCCTCAACACAAATGCTTCTCTGGCGGTGTTTTCAGGAATGGTTATCGCCTTGGCTCCTTGCTTCGGTG
The DNA here is from genome assembly GCA_011170035.1 of Teleogryllus occipitalis. Lineage (NCBI taxonomy): Eukaryota > Metazoa > Arthropoda > Insecta > Orthoptera > Gryllidae > Teleogryllus > Teleogryllus occipitalis. The sequence continues at coordinate 50,655 of BLKR01001497.1, forward strand.
ATGTGACGTAGCGGCGATGCAGAAAATTGTTCGGCGTACGTCGGAAAAGAGTCCGATTCAGCCCTCACTGAATTCACATAATTCGCTCCCACTGATACACGGTTTTTTTCCGTTGTGAGTTATCAACAAAAAAACGAGTACAATGTTCGTTCTCTTCCCGTATTCGGATGAAACAATCTCGCGTGAAGTTCACTGCTAGCGTCTCGCGACCGGCTTCTCTTCACTAACCATCACTTATAACGGTTTTACGTGATTTGTGAGACGCGTTCCGCAGCTATCCGTCCTCCGAGATTTTTCTGAGACTCCCTCAACTTTCAACGGAAAACATTTCTTGCCGTTGGCTTCCCTCGTTTTTCGGATACCGGCCAATCACAAGATCTCGTTCCCAAGCTAATCTTTCGAATTTCTTATTCGTGGACAAGCGTTTCGCTCGACGCGGCCGCGGCCGACGTCAGACAGTGACAGAGTTATCGCGCCGCGTTCAAATTAGCGAACTGCCTAAGGCGGTATTTTGGGAATTTTTATATATGGTCCGGTCCGTTACCAGGGCGTATATTCGAGCTCGTCTCATTATATATACAGGGTGGAACAGCTAAGTGTTAACACCCATTGTATCTCCTCAACCGCGCAAGATACGAAGATGCCGATTGGACAGTCGATTGCTGGAACAGGGGCTACTTGATTACAGCATACTTCGTCTTTGCGCTATTTTTTACTATGAAGATATAAAGTCAACTTTGTTTTTTTAAATGGAACCCTATGCTAAATTTTAGCTTATCGTAATGCGCTTAAAAAGACGATTTCAAATATGTGTATATCTTTGTATTTTAGCGAATATTTTTTTAGCAATTGATGTGCTTTTGTAACATATTTTTGTACTGAAATGGCACTTTTCCACTCGACCTTCCGTGCTCTCCGCTGAGAAACTAAAGGAAAATGTCTCGTGAATGGTTTTGCCTACTTTCCGAAAACGATCGAAGGCCATGTACTATGTAGATAACCGGGCGGAGGCCAGAAGGATAAAGTGCGCCGCTGGGGTTATGATAGCGCACTTCTACCAGTTTCGTAGAGCAGTCACACCATGTACACCAATCAAGAGAAGTTATATATGCTACTAGTGGATGGTGAATGCGGAAGAAATGCCGCTAGAGCAGTGCAACGATATGGAGAGCTGTATCCTGATCGTCAGCTTCCTTCACGCCAACGTTTTGCATGTATGTGCACGAAACTATTGGAATCGGGAAGTTGGAACACCAAACAGAGGACAAGGCAGAAAACTGCAACTGACGAAAAACATGAAGAGGTTATTCTGGCATTGACGCAGTGCAATCCACATGCTAGTTCGCGACATGTAGCCCAGGAATGTGGTGTGAGTCACATGAGTGTCCTTTGCATATTGCGTAGAAACAAATTCCATCCGTATCACTTGTCAAGCACTCGGAGGTCGGGATTTCGAACGGCGCATGGAATTTTGTCGGTTTGCCTTACAACAACTGAAAGATGATCCATTTTTTTAAAAAAACGAGTGCTATTTACGGATGAAGCAATTTTCACTAACCACGGTAATGTGAATTTACGAAATATGCATTAATGGTCATTAGAGAATGGTCATTAGAGAATCCTCACTGGATTCGGCAGGTACAACACCAAAAACCTTGGAGTGTTAACGTGTGGTGTGGCATCGTGGGAAATTTCATTGTTGGACCTTACTTCATCCCAGGCATGTTAAATGGTATTATGTACGAACATTTTTTTCGAAATGTTCTACCCACATTATTAGAAGAGATACCACTGGATACGTGTCAGTGCATGTGGTTTCAACATGAAGGCTGTCCAGCTCACTCTTCACGTGTGGAAACAGAAGTATTAAATGAAAAGTTCTTGAATTGTTGGATAGGACGGCGTGCTGAAGTAAAGTGGCCTGCCCGGTCTCCTGATTTGACTCCTCTTGATTTTTTTCTTTGGGGGGCAGTCAAAAATAAGGTTTATGCAGAAGTTCCAACAACGCCAGAGGATATGAAGCGACGTATCACCGAAACTCTTTCGAGTATATCAAGTGACACCCTCACATCTGTTCATTAGTCCTTCGAACGGCGACTGCAAATGTGCATTGCAGCAGATGGACAACACTTCGAGCACATGCTTAAGTAAAGCATTGTTCTGTAACAATGTAATTGGTATGTTTTTAATTCTATTTTGATCAATGTGTATTCTTTGTACGTGACGGTTAGTTACAAATAAATTATGATTAATAAGATATTGTTCATT
>BLKR01001497.1:53022-270522 GCA_011170035.1 Teleogryllus occipitalis
GCTGTAATATCTAAATTAAAAGAATGAATTAAATTGAGAAACTGCTCTTTTTCGTGGGATTCGCTCAGAAAATCAATATTGAAATCTCCACATACAACAATGGATTTAAAAGAGAGATTACTAATTTTGTTCAGAGTTATCTCTAGATTTACTACGAAATTGAAATAATCTAAAGCTTGCTTTGTTGGAGGTCTGTAGATGCAAAGTAAAATAATTTTGAGCGTAGTAAGATGTACAACTGTTATTTCAAAAACTTCTTCAACTGCATATAAATTGAATTCTGACAAGAAGGTAGAATCAATATTATTTCTTACATAAATACACGAACCTCCGTAAGCAGGGCCTTTATTTGATTCCCTTGCTCTACAATAAGATCCTGCAAGGTAAAAACTAGGAATTAGGAGTGTGTTTAGATCATTATGAGATAACCAATGTTCTGTAAAGCAAAGAACATCTATTTGACTGAGATCACACTCTAATGCTGCCTCGATAAATTCAATTTTATTTGAAAGAGATTGCACATTATGATGCATTATTTGAATATTTTTCATGTACCTACACGGATGCTTTTCTGCTGCATCTGACTCTAGTTGCTATTTATTTATTGTTCATTTATTTGTTTATTTATTTGTTCATTATTATTGTTTATTTATTTGTTCATTTATTTTTGTATTATTTGCTCCCAATTGATAATAGAATGTGTTGTCACAGTTTTCAGAACAACAGAATAGTAATTGCGTGGCAAAACAAGAACTTTCCTGAATCTTGAATGCAGCATTTGAGTCTTCTTTGTACGAAGTCATCTTTCGGCAAAATTAGTATCGAAGAAAGTAGTTGCTACTGTACTGAATTAAATGAGCGCCTTTGTCAGAAGGACGGACTCGCAAAGTTCCCCATTTAGGTAGCAGGAAGGTCGAACAGAAAATCGCCGCCTCAATGGCAAAATATGTTACAAAAGCACATCAATTGCTAAAAAACTATTCGCTAAAATACAAAGATATGCACATATTTGAAATCGTCTTTTTAAGCGCATTACGATAAGCTAAAATTTAGCATAGGGTTCCATTTCAAAAAACAAAGTTGACCTTATATCTTCAAAGTAAAAAATAGTGCAAAGACGAAGTATGCTGTAATCAAGTAGCCCCTGTTCCAGCAATCGACTGTCCAATCGGCATCTTCGTATCGTTTATATATATATATATATATATATACATATATATATATAACTTCGATTTATTTGCATGGAACTATGCATATTGTTTTAGCCTATCATAAGCGTAAAAAGACGAATCCAATGATATACATATTGCCATATAATAGATAAGCATTTTCTTGAGTAATTTTGATTTTTGCGACTCGTATTTAACGTATATTGAAACGCTCCAAGCACATAATAGCTGAGATATTACTGCGCGATCTTGAATGTTTTGTGGGTTCTTGATACCGAGAACTCGCTTGACGGTAAAACATTCGGCTATCTGTTTGTCCGTCAGTGGTCAAAGCTAGAGTCATAACCGTTCATCCCATTTTCTCCAAATTCGATACACCTCGATAACTTTATGGGAACTCGAGACCCACCGAGTTTTTCTTTATTTCGGGTTCTTTCCATAAAGACTCAACGTTTTCAAAAAAACTCAAAAATGTCTCCAAATTTTTGGATTAAACTTTGTCATCGGATAGCGTAAGCACCGATGAAACTTTTCTTTATATTTAAACTTCATTTTTCTCCATGCCAATATTGCAGGCTATGTGTCATTTATAGATATTTGTAGAAATATTTCTGTCGGTTCATAATGTTCTCAAACAATTTCAGCCGCGGTTTCCACCCTTTCATGCTACCCCTCCAGCTACAAACTCCTGAGCCTGGCGCCAGCCCCGTCGTGAATAGTGACACAAGAACTTACCCGAGTCACCACCGGCGAGGAGTGGCGCTCGCGAAGATGATCTGTCCGGAACGGCGGGGAGTGGGGCGGGTCGTGGCGTGAGGGGTCGTGGGGGGCGGGGCGGAGCGGGGCGGAGCGGGGCGGAGCGGGGCGGAGCGGGGCGGAGCGGGGCGGAGCGGGGCGGAGCGGAGCTGGGCGGTGGCGAATCTGAGCTGAGATGCGCTTGGCGGGGAGCTGAACTGAACTGGGATGGGCGGAACTGTGCGGGTCTGGATGGAAGTGGGCTGGGCGAAGCTGAAAGACGGGGTGGAGCGGGAAGGAGGTAGGAGGGGTGGAGAGGAAGTGGCGAGGCGGGGAAAGGCGGTCCGGGACGAATAAGCAGGGCAGAGGTCCACGGGCTGGAGCCAAACTGAGGATCTGTGTACACGCGGTATCGAGAGGCGGTCGCGGAGGTAGATGCAACTGATGAGAAGACAGTGAGAGATTCCACTTGTGAACTGGGACCGTGGTGATGAATTGCGAGAGCTGTGCTAAGAAGACAGGAGACAGGTGTTAAATAGTCGAGGGTGTGTAGAGTCGGGACGAGGAAGGCTGTGACACTCGAGCGAGTAGGTAGTTGTGTACGAGTACAGATGGGACAAACAGCTAGAAGCAGGAATGCAGTAAACGTGCAAACGGGTCGGTGGGGACACAGGAGTGACAGGGTGGAGTGAAGTCAACGGGGTCGTGGGCGGGGGCCCGGGGCGGGGCCCGGGGGCGTGGCCGGGTGCGGGGGCGGAGGCGGGGGCGGGGGCGGCGTGCGCGGCTGGAGCACGGCATTCCTCCGTGCCCCACTCCACCTTCCACCGAATGTTCCTCCGCTGCCGGTTTATTTCCCGCAAATCCACTGTTTGAATTAACACCTGGCGGGGTGGGGGCGGGGGCCATTGTATATTAAGCTCATTGTGCGGCAGCATAGTGCGACGCGAGGCTAACTTCATGGCCATCGCGCTGGGCCCTGATAATGAATCATTGTACGGAGATGAACTGTGTCAGCAGTCACAGCTTAAACACGCGCCCTGCCGCTGGTATTGCAATGCTAACAATAGGAGCGGAGTACAATTCGAGGAGTGCACATGCGGCACGGGCCGGGGGGAGGGTGGAGGGTGGAGGGTGGTGGGTGGGGCGGGCGCGGGCGGGCGCAGGTGGCTGGCTGACGCGAGGGAGCCACCTGGGCCGCTATCTCGTTACCCGGATCGCGGCCCGCGCGCCGTGGTGACCCGCGGGCGATGGGCGATGGGCGATGGGCGACAGGCGGGGCCGGCGGGCGGGGCCAGGCGGAGCGTGGGTCGAAGTCGGAGCGGGTTGTGCCGAGGGACGCGCACTGCCGGACGAGCACCGACTCGGGACTTCATTGCTACTCTCTCTGCTTCCCTTCTAGGACTCCTTTTCATCTTTATCCTCTTCTTCATCCTCCTCCTCATCCTCCGCCTTCTTCTTCGCCTTCCTTTTTCTCCTCTTTCCCTTCTTATTTCTCTCATGCTTCATCCTCCTTCCACTTCTTCCCTCGTTGTTCTCCTCCACTTTTCTTCTTCTTCTTCTTCTTCTTCTTCTTCTTCTTCTTCTGCTTCTTAGTAGGCCATAGGCCTGTTCCATTACTTGGATTTATAAGCATTCGTGCCATTGTCGCCTCGGTCTTCCGGGATATCTTCTTCTCACAGGTCTATTGTCTCTCGATACCCTCACAATTCTGTCTTCATTAATTCTATCAATGTGTTGATTCCATTCTCTCCTACGTGATGTTATCCATTCGGAAATAGGACTAATTGCACATGTTCTAATGTTATCATTTCTTTCTCTATCCAAGAACGTTTTGTTAAAAGTGTTCCTCAACGTACGCATTTCTGCCACTTCGAGCTGACATTGCATGCTTTTTGTTTCCCCTCGTGTCTCTGTTGCATGTGTTAAAATCGGTCTTACTACTGATTTATATATTCTTACTTTTGAGTCTTGTCTCAAATATTTGTTGTACCACACGGAGGAATTTAAGCAGCCGGAAATTCTGTTTCCTTTCATGACTTGTTCTTTTAACTCCTTATTCATCTGCCCTGAGCTTGTGATCAACACCGAAATAGAATTTCCACAAATGTTAAAGACTTTGCTATCCACCTGTGCCATCTACGTTTGGAGATTACACTAGGTGAAAATAATAACGTAAGCTATAACGCGAAAAATAACTTATACACAGACTTGCATTACAGTCTTGTTCAACAATAATTCACAGATATGAGGACAAAAATCAAATGATTACAAGAATAAAAGATAAGTAGACTTCTAGACGACGACAATATTATAGAATATAGTCGGAGATAAAACCCAGCACAGTACATTAAATTAAAAACAAAAAAACACGTTAGGTGATTAAATGAAAATAAATAGAGTGTAAATTCAAGAAAGATTTTAAGTTGTAACTGGCTTTAATAAAATTGGTCAGATGATTTATTTATTTATTTATTTATTTTACGTCAAAAAACAGTTAAAAACTGCGTATGACGTGCTATGGGGAAAAGTGAATTGTGTGCACATTTTCAAAATTCTGTGATCCCTACACTAAGTCATATACTACTTAAATTTTGAATTTTGAAAGGGAGAAAAAAAACCAAAAAAACTCCCATGTAATAAAATCTATTTTTAAGGATAAATAAGCAATAAATTTTGAATTTTGAAAGGGGGAAAAAACAAACAAAAAAACTCCCATGTAATAAAATCTATTTTCGAGGATAAATAAGCAATAAATTTTGGCTCTTATTACTTCCTGCCGCGACAACATGGAATGGACAACATGGATTAAAATAGTTAGGTCTATTATAATCAGAAGACTGTTTACACCAAGATTTGTTGAATTTGATAAAGAGAAAAATCTTTGACATCTTATTTGATATGTTTCTGATACCAATACTACCAATTGTATCCATCAATTTTTGCTGCTGGTTTGGTTCGGTACGTTCCATTTTTCATTTTATGGGCTAGTCATCTATTTCATGTAAGTGCTGTTAGATTTTGTGTATTATGAAGTTAGCTGATTAGCTCGATTTGCAGATTACTGTGTCATCAACGAATTGTGCTGTGCGTTTGTCTAAAATAGTGGGCATGTCAGCTGTGTAACGATTGAAAAGGATAGGGGATAACGGTTAATCCTTAGGAGAAGCAGTTAGTCCTGTTATTATTTTTCGCAAATTGGAGATGTAGTTTCCGACTGTCACTGTAAATGTTCTGTGATGAAGTTCTTTACGACTTGTAGTAAGTAGTTGGCTGTCCCTATTGATTGAAGTTGTGTATATCAGAGCTGGATGCCATACTCTGTTAAAGCATTTGAATATGTCCAAGAACGTGGCTACTGTATTTGTTAACTTTAGAAAGTTTTATGGTTAAGATAGAGGAATTGCTCTGAAGTAGATACTTTGCTTATGAATCCAAATGGTTTCTTGGGTATAGATTGGGTTTTCTTCGAGTGAACATCTAATCTGTTGTGTTTTAATTTTTCAAGAATTTTTGAAAATGAGGGTAACATTAATTAGTATGTATAATGATATTATTACATGTTTTATATTATGTATATTTTACAATAATATTGTTAAATAATAATAATAATAATAATAATAATAATAATAATAATAATAATAATAATAATAATAATAATAATAATAATAAAGCGGGCCCCGTGGTGCAGACGGTTGCGGTAGCCTTCGACTACGCCAAGGATGCTACAGGTTCGAGTCCTGCGTAGGCATGGTCGTGTTTGCGATGGTCCCTTCACCCGTCATCATCATTCTTTCACCTCAAATTCAAGGCTTGTGTTTATAATTGTAACTATTGATTAAGATAGCTCACTTAAGTCACCTCACGTTCCCATTAAACAGAGTTAAATTCACCGTTCATAATGCTGCTGTAGTGAATCGTATCACGTAGCATATAACCGAGCTAGCGGTGAAGAGCGCGATATGTTTGCCACCACGCTTAGAGCGGACTGCGCAGTTTCCACTCAGCAGATTCAGAAATTTTATGGTACTTAGTGTTCGATGATGAATGTAGGTGCCACCGCCATTGTGTTACAGAAAAAGTATTTTCTTCGTAAAAGAATTACAGATTTGATTTTGTAGTGTTATTAACAAAACAACAACACAGCCCCGGCGCTATTTCCAACACAACTTGCCAAAGAAAGCCCTTCAGAACGTATGCGTAGTAAATAATATGGTTGTGAAGCGAAACAAGTGGTCATGTCACCATTCGGTCAATGGCTCAAGAGAAATTGAAAAAGTAACTGATCGATATGAGAATGAGAGTATTGAATTTTATGTTCTATTCTTACTATGTTTTCACAACCGTCGATGCTCTTATTTGTACCGTCAATTCCATGTTGTTAAGCTAGAGATGTAATTATTCGCCAGGTAGCATGCTGTGAACTCTGTTTGATTCTTCCTCCAAAGTGAAGGGCTTCGTTTTTAAGTGAGGTTCTGGATTAATGGTGGTGCAACAACATGGAGCTACACGAATTTAAAGGTAGTAAAATCGCTCGTAAAACGAAGTAACAGGGCGAGCTGACCTGGTGACCTGGATAAGCTTACCCTAGACATATAGCCGGGCTCTTTTGCTCGCGCACACACTCACACGCATGCACACACACGCACGCGCAGGCTCATCCATACTCACGAGCAGACACACACGCGCACCCAAATACGCGTGCGGACACGCACTTACGCACATCCGTACGCAGACATTCGCACATCCGGACATTCAAGTATTGCGTTCTTTCCTACACGTATTTACATCTTCCATGATGGAGGTAAAAGGAATACGAAGATATTTTGACGCAAATGAAATATGCGTCATAATATCCGGTCAAAATGGTGGGTACGGATGTTATTCTGTTTGCGAATGTTGATTGATTTTTATTTCGTGTTTCCGGGACGTCAACTACCTTGGTCACTAGTCCGGTAAGTGTAATGCAAGTTTCTATCACGAGAGGTGTTGGTGTTATTCGCAGGCTATTTGGTGAGATCCGGCACAAACCTACAGGCTGGTTTGCGTAGGTTTCCCCATCCAGGTATCTCCTACCAGCCAGGGAAACCCTATCCAGGATACGCTGTAAGCTTCCGAATGTTTTTCCTGACATGTGTGGTAGCGTAGTACATGCAAGTGTGTTTGCTGATAAGATATGAAGCTAGCATACGGAAGAGGAAAGAAAAATCGCGCGCGCTCCGTGGGCTATTTGTTAGAGTATTGCTCCGGCATTTGCCTGGTGTTGATCAGAGAAACCACGGAAAACTACCGATCAGAGGAGCCGGCCGGTAGAATTCTGTTCCTGACAGCAGCTGAATTTGACCTAGCTAGTATGTACTAGAGTAGTGACGAAAATCCTGCCAACATCGGGACTGGAACCCTAGAACCTCACGCTCATAAGTACTGCAGTGACATCAGTGACATCAGTTGATGTCGTGAGCCACGGATTGCGGAAAAGAGTTCATAATGGAAGTTATTCGGATTCCTGTTCGCAGCAAAGTAAACAATTTACTAACATTGAATGAAACCCGTACCACAGAATAGAGAGTACATAGAAAGGAAACTTCCCTGCATTACCCTGCTTTTGGTCGCATGGATCGATTACCAGAAGGCGAACTTCTCTATAGCTCACTGTTGGTAATATACACATTGTTATTGTACATAACACACATTTGTATAATAATGCTCGTTATGTTATTGTTGCAGTGCTGGAGTTCAACCGTACTTTCACGTGCTCTTACCTGTGACCCCCTGCTATTCCCCTAGAAAGGTAGGTGGCACATTAAACGCCCATCGGCGTTTTAAAATGCGGGGCACAGCTGACATTCGAACACATGCACCCGAGTAAATGTTTCGTGATAGATACAAGTTGTAACGCAACGACCGGAAGCGGACACCGTCGTAGATGGAACGACATGACAATTTTGGTCACGTCCACAGATACACAGAGAATTCTAAAGGCAACAAAGCTCGTGAATTGAGGTAGGAACTTACATAAAACCGACCTGCAATTAATATTATTTTCATATTGCTGGAGTTATTAAACATTCATTTCATACAATACTGTTTCGTTTCAACTTGGATTATTTCCAGCATTATGTATTTGAATTCGAGATGCTTATTTATAGTATTATTTTCTCGTCTTTAATGCACCGTATTGTATAATTTTTTCACCTTTAATATCTTTATTGTTGCTAAATTTCAGCTGAGAATTGTATTCTCATAAATTGAAAATTTTCTGTTGTGGAGAGTCGGAACCCGGGCGCTGGCAACGGCCGCATGATTTTAACACACCAGAAAAGCAGCTGTGCAGCAACTGTGAAGAAAGAACTACTCCAAATCTTTCTTTTAACGAAAACGAGACTAAACGAATGATATTAAGATAATTTTCTGCGAGAATAACCGGTGTATAAGAGGTGTGAAGGGCTGAGTCTAACTGAAGGTCAGGTTTAGGTTCCTATACACCGTTCTGGCAGTCTGTTGGTAATCTGAGAAAACGTGGGAGTTTTCATTTCTGAACGATAGTAGCGATTTGTATACGATTACTGAAAAACCAAACCTCTCTGAATTATTGGTTAATAAAGAAATTCACTCGGGTAATAACTAGTTGTTAGTATTTAGTTGTGACACTTTTTGAAAGGATTTAGGTTCCATGAACAGCATTTTGCGTATATGAATTTTATGAACCATAACTGCAGTATTTCACTTTCTTGAATTTTAAAGCTCGTCAGCAATGATGCATGATCAAGCCAGTAGTATCTGATTAGCAAAAGGTGCGAATTTGTAAATAGTGTGTTTGATTTTATTGTGATGTAAATAAGAATTACATTTCAGTGTGTAAAACCGTGCCAGAAACCATGTTTTTTTAATCAAGAGAAACGTCAAGTTAAACGTAAATCACCCAAGCTTGCAATTTTATCATTGCCTGAAGTGTAGGAGGGTGTATCCATTAGAGTTTATATGCCTTGTATATTTGCAAGTGTTCTTGGAGCAATTTTGTGCGTTGTAAATTTTATTCTTAAAAATATATACGGGTATTAAATTCTTAATGTTGTATGGAAAATTCCTAGAAATTTAGAATTCCCATCAACATATTTTAGATGAACAATTATTATTAAACCACACTGGGAATTGATGTCAACGAGTCATCAAAGATAAATCGGTTGGTGAGCCGAGAAGTGTACACAATAATTATTGTACTAATGTACGTACTTACATACAACTTACTGGACCTAAATTGATTTTTATAATTTATTGTGAGAGCGCAGAAGGCCATTCCAATATCCCAAGTTATTATCACCTATCATCTTAAACTAAGGCTTTTCTGCAATTGGGAGAAGCAAACCTGCAATGTTTACAACTAGTTTTCGAAGACTTTTACTTTAATTCATTGTTATTATCTTTCAATTTAAAAACATATGTTTTATTGCTTTTGTTTATGTTCATTCCTCTCAGCATACATGTAATGCTTGTGCTGAATTTTTCATCTTGTACCGACTTAAGATCACAAGATTCAATATCATCAGGCTGTATTAATTTCTTTTTCTCTGGGTTTTGAGAGGGAATGTGTTTCTTTGGCTTTAGTAAAAGAAAAGTGATTATTTTCAGCATCTTTTCTGAAGCCTTTTTCAGTTGCAGTTCTCGATTTGACGTTTAGTTTCTACGTCCCGATTTGTTGAATTCATTGGCCCTTGTGTCTGTCTATCTGTCGGGAGTGACATATTAAAGTATACAATTCATTTAGCAGATCTGTGTTTTCAAAAACTTGAAATGGGCTTCCTGTTAGTTTGATCTCATTTATTAAAGACGGAAAATTAAAAGCCAACTACTTCTACGCAGCTGGTCGATCCAACAATGAAGTTTGGGCAATTTGGGTGCGCTGAGATGAAACATGAATTTCTTAGAACCAGTGATAGGCCATGGAACGACAAATCAACATTCAGTGTCTCTCAAATATCGCCGGTGATAATGAGTCTACCCCTTTGGCCCTGGGACGAAAAGGAACGTAGAGGGAGGGCTACGAATGCAACATTGGGAAAGCATGTTAGTGCGATTCTCTTTGTGGCAAGTAATCAAGGAAAAGTGAGAACAAAACATGAAAAGAGAAATTCAATGACTGAAACGCAATACCGCCTGCCATCAAGCTTTGCGCCGGACGTAAGGTTAAATGTGAGTCGCGGGAGCAGGCTCGAGTTGAGGTCAGGGACACGATTCGATTGCTTATATCTGGGAAGGCAGGCCCCCAACCTCGGCAGTAGAGCAGAATGCAGTAAGGGTTACGAATATCGAGCCGCGTCTTTCTGGAGCGCGTTGATGCAAGGGAGTTTCACCTTGGACCAGAGATTAATGTCGTTTTTTCTCGCTCAAGATTGCATTTGATCGCCTTTTCTACTATTTTGCCTTTCCTTTGTTTTTCTGTCTATTCTTTTCTTTCGAGACTCCTTAGAGTTGTGGAAATTTGGTGGCAATTCGGATGAATGGAATTTGCGGGCATTCCTTATCGCGTGGGTCCTGGACGGTTAGCACCGTGCTTAATCCGGGCTTGGAAATAGCATTAACAAATTGAAAGATTGAAATGGGCAGTCACACAATTGAAATTCTTTTGAATAGCCTTATTTAGCTCTTTATAATGTGGATTAATCGGGATTCGAAAAGGAAATGCGTGCAAAACGAGCCCTGTCGTTCATAACTGGAAAATACACTGAATCATTCCCTCCATATCTATCAGCTTTAACACATAGTAATAAATAGAGCCCGGAAGTTTGGCAAAAAGCTTTTTTTAATCATTGTTCTAATTGTATGACTAATAACAATAGAATCATTTAATTGTACTTCTGGAGTTGTTTCAGCAGATTTTTATTTTGCCTTCTTTACGTATTTTTAGTATTTTGCCTTTTTCGTCATTACTTTGCTTTTTGCCTCCTGGCACTGATCTCAATCACGCTGAAAACATACCTGCAAGCCTGAACAACACGAGGACACGATCTTCTTTTGTCTTTATGTAAAAGCAGAAGCTCCAGGACCTGATAGCGCTAAAAATCTAAATGAAAAAGGAAGATGATACAAGTCCAGATACTTGATTTTTCCATTGATGTTGACAGGCTCTTTGCATTCGATATATCCTTCTCAGTGCTGGCGATTACACAAGAACGAAAATTTAATTCTGAATTTATTGAGAGCATTTTAAAATTAAAAAGGAAGTCGCGAGTCAAATTTCTTGTGAACGTACCGGGTAGTCATGTAAAATCAAGATAACAATAAAAAAATTAAAAAATCATTATTAATTTTTTACATAATTTTATTTCAATGTAGTTTTAATTGTTTACATGGCTTTTTGCACCCCTATATTAGCCAGAATAAATGCATTCTTACCTATTTTAAGTTACATAAATACACGAACTTCCGAGTTCTAGTGATAAGTTTGGCTGAGAAGCTCTTGTGTGAATGTCTACAGAAGGAAACTTCGGCTGGAGAATTAGAAACTCAATGATTAGTGCTGAAAATCTTGCCATTTCTTCCTTGTTCTGCGTCCGGGACAATGGGAAAAATAATTGTCATTTTCTTCACCAAGAATGTGCTGCTATCGTGATCATTTTCAAGTTTGAGAACTTCATCTTCAAGCTCATTTCACATAGTTTATTTGATACGAGGCTTGGATCCAATAAAGAGACGCATGTTGTCCTAATACAAGATTCCTAGCCTACCACTTCATATAGAACATTTTCTGCATTTCTCAGAAGTGATTTTCTAAGAGTAGCAATCCTACTTCAGTCAGATCTGACCGACTTCTGCATCAGTCTGCTTTTTAGGTAGTAGAAAAGATAATACGGTAACAACAATGACGTTCAGTGCTGGTCAAAAATACGTGTAGGGGAATCATACAAAGATGAATATTATTTGCATTAACTGTGACACAATTAAAAGTGCTTCATTTAAAAAAGCGTCCCCATGAAGAGGAAAACAATATAAAATTATTTTCTTCCGTGAATGGATTTGTTCAATGACAAATATGAAGTATCATCGAGGACAAAAGCTACTTTATTCCTATTCCAACGACGAAAATGGCTAATTTTGGTAATTGATGGATTTGGATGAGAGAAAGCCACCCTTTAGACCGATCGCGGGTGACCTTATTTTGCGCAGGGACAATGGATTCAACGCTGCCGGTGCAATATAGACTGCGACAAGGAAAAATACTTAAAACGCTTGATATCTGGCACTTTTTAGGAGATCAAAACAGTACAGGAATTATTTTTTGACAAAGTGTAACCCGTCCAAACTTATTCGACCAAATCGAAAATTAATTAATCATATTAAATAGCAGAACACAATTTAGTTTCTTTTAAACTATATTTAATTTGGCGACACAAAATTGACACAAACGCCAATCGAAATCGATCAAAGGAAAATTTCTAGGTGTTGCTGTATTTTGCAAATTCCCCAAAGCGTAAACTTTCTCCAACTACAGAATTTCGCACCGCCAAGAGTACAGAATTGTATCATTATATGTCGTTGTAATATCACCAGAGACCGTGATTTCTTAGAGACCCGGTTGGTTTTTAATTTTTTGTTTTGCTTGAATCTATCCAGTTTTTTTGTACCACATCCTTCAACCATTAGTAATAGTATTAAGAAAGCCAAGTTTGTATGTTGATCCAGTTACTCAATCTTAACAATACAATCGCGGAGATACAGATATTATGTTGGAGAAAATATGAAAAGGAATGTGGTGTTGATTTACTACAGCAGCAAGGACACAACCTGTTCATTTAAAAGTAGTACATCTTCGCATTTCTCAGGCTTGCGTTGGCTGGCGTTCTCTCATTGGAGTGGCTTACAGCCAGGCGACACCCTGTTTCCTTTCGTGATATCCCAGTGACAGGGTCTCCCTCTGGCGTCTGCTATCTTCTGCGCGTATCCAGTGGCGATGCATCCCGCCCGCCTCCTCCCCCCGCCGGCGCTGCCCGTCTCCTGCGCGACCCCACCAATTTGTCGGGGGCATGATAAACGCGGTAGCTCCCCGGCCTCCGCCACGCCCACCTCGCCACCGGTGTCCCGCGATCCGCCCGCCAGCTGCCCTCGCTCGCCCCGCCGACCTCCCGCGCCCGCCCTCTACCTGGATACGGGTATTTACAACCCTGCTGGGCTGTAAGTAATGGTATTATCTCATTGTTATCAGAGGGAACCGCGCCCCACACAGAGCGTAAGTAGGCTTTGCCCGGAGTATTGTACCCGCGCGGGCGACCTCTGGCGTCCCCCGGCGCCCGACTTCGCGACCCCGCCCCCTTCCCCTTCCCTCCTCCCGGGGGCTGTGTGTCGGCCGCGGCAGCGGGGGGGGGGGGGCGGGGGAGGCGTGCGCCCGAGCTGCAATGTGCCCGAGGGCATGACACGACGCCGCCGCCCTCTCGCCCCGCCTCTCGGGCCCCCTCGGCCCCTCGGCCCCCCGGCCCGCTGTCCGCCCCCCCCACCATTGTCCTGCCCCACGTCGCTCCATGCTCGTTGCGTGCTGTGCGCTACGTGCCATTTGGGCGCTGACGTTGATAGTGGTTCAGTTGATATGTGTACGTCAAAACAGCCAAACCGGAAGGGCATTTGTGAGAGAGAAAGGACGAACAAGAATCCCAATCACCATTGAAATTTTATAATTACTTGTGTGCTTCTTTATTAGTTTCCGCTTCCTATTCTTACCCATGAAGAAGAGTCGGGAGTGACTGACATTCAACTGAAAAAACCTTAATGTAATTACCGTATCCCAAATAAGGACTCTCAAACCATAATCAATAATCAAACCAAAATAATGCCTTCAATAATGCAGTAACTAGTTAAGTATTTATACGATTTCCATAATCATATAGTGGAGACAGGACTAAAGTGTATTTTTAAAATTATGAATCAAGTCTTATATTTTATTCTTCAAATAAAATTGTAGTCTGTTTAATTCACCTATATATTCATATTTTAACACAAATGTATTCAACTTTTTTAAATTCTGTATTTACTAAAAGATAATTGATTTTCAAAATGATTTATCCGTCCAGCGAAAGTTCATATCCGGATTTGCAAACGTTCCTGCCGTATCTGAAGTATATGGTCACAATACCTGGCCTAATAACTGATACAACTTAGATCACCCGCATGATAATGCTCAGTTCCAGAAATGAACATTAACCTTTTCTCCTGTACCATCAACTCTGAACAACCAATCTTAAGTTAGAATTTAGTCAAGCTGACTAGAAACTTTACCATATAATAATAAATAGTCAGATGTAATCATCCAAGTAAACAAATATATAGACTCAATAACAAATAGTTTTGTAGAATTATTTAAAACGGCAGAATATAAATCAATTTTAATGTCGAGGCCGGCTTACAAAAGGAGAAGTGTTCACTCATGTAATAATGAGTGAAAAGATGCAATTAAATGCGAAGCATGCCTTCAATCGCTACAAAGAAACATAAAATTGATTGTAACAAAATTGAATTGAAGAACTATTAAAGAATGTAAAGCAATATCGTGGCACTATCATTGATTTGTGATTTCGAGAAAGTCAACTGCTGAGGGCATTAGTCCCGTGAGTGTAGTGCATGCTTTTTGTATCGTGGAAAGGGTCCGTGGTCTATCCCCACTGAAGTGCGAGATCAGGCACCGACCTACGCCGGCTTGCGGAGATTTTCCCCAACAAGGTATCTCCCACCAGCATGGCACCGCCCCCAGCGGAGACATGCTCTAAGCTTCTGACTGTTTTCCCAACAAATATGCTAGTAAGTGCAAGTGAGTGTAATTGTGTGTAAGTAAGGGGATAGGAAAAGACAAGAAATAGGTAGGAATAATGGCGCGCGGTCTGTGACCCGTTTGTCAGCGGACTGCTCCGGCATTCGCCTGGTGCTCATCGGAGAAACCACGGAAATGTATCGATCAGAACAGCCGCCGCTAGAAGTCTCCACCAGCCAACGGCTGAATTCGACCTGGGAGACAATCCAGGGTCGAAGATACTGCCACCGACGGGACTCGCACTAAAGACCTCCCGGCCAGAGGCAATGAAGTGACGTCATTTGATACTCTAGGCCACCTTTGTTGGTCAGTCAATGTGTTTAAAATTTATATATCCATAACAATGTGAAATAACCGGTCGAAAATAAATAATATGCAAGGTAAGAGAGGTATTTAAAAATTGTTTTCTGTGTGTGTCAACTACGAAATTATTATAGGTTCCAAAATATGTAATAATAATAATAATAATAATAATAATAATAATAATAATCTTATTTATTAACTTTCTCAATAATGTTGTACATTACATAATACATCAGAATACAGATTCAAGACGTATTACAGATTGTTGAAACATTGTTTCGTTTCATCAGAATACAAATAAAATCAAATTTACATATTATTATTATATTATAATTAATATATTATGCTATTAATAATAATAAATAATATTATTATTATTATTATTCCTTTAATTCCCGGCTAAAGGCGTTATGAGTCGATTGCAACCAGCTTCCTAAGGAGCTCATCTAGGGACTATCGGTGTCTCCACAATACTTTGCCAAATACGACCTGCTCCCAATAAAGCAATATCTTGCACTTCCCTGTCTTAAATGGACCGGGAGTTTACCCGAGTTCTTACACACATTTTGCGGAAGAAATCCCAGAGCTCCGATAAGTATCGGGACGACCTGTGCTTTTACGTCCCACGTTCGGCTAATCTCGATTTCCAACGTTTATTTAAGATTTTATTTAAGATTTTTACCCCCCACCCTTATTTCGAACCCTGTTGCCTCTTCCTCTGAACCTACTCCCGTTTCTCCCATTCCCACTACCAATTCGTCTTCATCTGATGCCCCATCTTCCTCACAACCTGTCACTGCCCGGACACACTACAACCTTCGACCACGCACTCGAGGTAAAAATGGAGTAAATATATAGCAACTACAGTCAGATGCAGCAGAAAAACATTCGTGTAGGTACTTGCAAAAAATAAACATTCTTCACCATAATGTTCAATCCCTTTCAAATAAAACTGAGTTTATCGAGGCAGCTCTACAGAGCGATCTAAATCAAACGGACGTTCTTTGCTTTACAGAACATTGGTTATCTCCTAATGAACTTAGCATTTTCCAAATTCCAAACTTTTACCTCGCAGGCTTTTATTGCAGAGAGAGAGAATCGCATAAAGGTCCTACGTATGGTGGTTCTTGTATTTACGTTAGAAATAATATTGATTCTATCCCCTTGGCGGAATTAAATGTGTATTCCATTGAAAATATTTTCGAAATTTCTGTTGTACATCTTACTTCACTAAAAGTGATAATACTTTGCATTTACAGACCTCCAACAAAGAGAACTGCAGATTATATTTTGTTCTTAGAAAACCTTGAGATAACACTTAACAAAGTCAGCAATCGCTCTTTTGAATCCATTGTTGTATGCGGAGATTTTAACATTGATTTTCTGGTCGAATCTTGCGAGAAAGAAAAGTTTCTCAATTTAATTAATTCCTTCAATTTAGACATTACAATTAATGTACCTACACGGATCACACAAAATTCGATGAAGGCAATTGATCAAATTATAATTAACAAAACTACTACTCGATATGAAGTTGAAACAAAAGATTTAGGATACAGTGACCACGATGCACAAATTCTTACCATTATAAGAAATGCGATCACTGACACAATAAATAATACACGTATGACTAGATTGTTTACTAAAAGTAAAATTAAATTATTCATTGACTACTTGATGCAGGAGTCATGGGAAGCGGTTTATAATACTGTTGATACAAACGACAAATATAATTCTTTTTTTTCAACTCTTTCAATTCATTTTAACACTTGCTTTCCTCTTCAAAAACGAAAATTAAATATTTCACGGAAAAGCAATTCTTGGATAACACAAGGGATTAGGACATCTTGTAAAAACAAGCGAATTCTTTCTTTCATTTCTAAACATCATGACGTATCTCAAGATTTCCTTATCTACTTTAAAAAATACAAAACATTGTTACGAAAAGTCATAAGGCAGGCTAAAATCATGAAAAACGATCAGGATATTTTGAACTCAAATAATAAAACAAAAGCAATGTGGAATATAATAAAAAATACTACCAAATCAACTAGAAAACCCGTAGAGAATGTTGTTTTAAAATATAACGATATAAATGTAAACGATCCGGCAACAGTGGCTAGTCTCTTTAACCAATACTTTTCGAGAATTGCTGCCGATCTCACTAAGGGTCTTCAGCCACAAAATTCAAAAACAGACAGTTCACCCAAAATTTTAGACACAATGTTCGTTTCCGAAACTTCTTCCTATGAAATTCTCAAAATAATCGGTAAACTAAAAAATAAATATTCGTCCGATTTAGATGAATTCCCAGATTCTTTGTTAAAG
Source organism: Teleogryllus occipitalis (assembly GCA_011170035.1). Lineage (NCBI taxonomy): Eukaryota > Metazoa > Arthropoda > Insecta > Orthoptera > Gryllidae > Teleogryllus > Teleogryllus occipitalis. The sequence continues at coordinate 70,348 of BLKR01001497.1, forward strand.
ACTTGTGCGTATGCCATTATACACCCGTTATCTCACATATTTAATGCATCTTTATGCACTGGAACGTTTCCAGATATTTTCAAAACAGCTAAAATTAAGCCGCTCTTCAAAAAAGGCAACAAAAATGAAATTCAAAATTATCGGCCCATCTCTCTTCTATCAGTTTTTTCAAAAATATTAGAGAGACTTTTTTACGTACGAATGGAAACCTTTCTCACTAAACACGACGCGCTTTCAGATTGCCAACATGGATTTAGAAAATCAAAATCAACGGAAACAGCTATATTTTCTTTTCTTAAAGATGTCGCCTCATCATTAGATCAAAACGAGGCACCTATTGGATTATTTTTAGATCTCTCAAAAGCTTTTGACATCATTGATCATGACATTTTACTTTCAAAATTACCTTCATGTGGAATCCGTGGTATTGCTCTAGATTGGTTATGTTCGTACCTTAAACAACGATCTCAGAGAGTTGAAATACCTTACTGGAATGATGGAACATTACGTACGCACCTTTCCGACTCTTTGCCCATTGCATGTGGAGTTCCTCAAGGATCGATTTTAGGCCCTATTCTGTTCCTACTTTACGTAAACGATATGCCCTCGACGATTCGAAACGGAAGAACGGTTCTCTTTGCGGATGATACGAACATCCTTTGCAATAAAGAAACCGTAAATAGTACAATATCAGATGTTTCAAATTGGTTCCGAAATAACAAATTAATAGTAAACGAAAAGAAAACGGTTTTAATGCAGTTTTCCATTTCAAATAAACAATTCTGTGCTCCATTGAAAATGAACAGTGTACCATTGACTGATGTTAAGGCAACAAAATTTCTAGGTCTCTCAATTCAGTCAAACCTTAAATGGAACGTCCATTTAAATGAATTGAACACAAAATTAAGTTCATTATGCTACGCGTTCAGAATTCTTGCAAATTCAGTCAGCCTTCATACTGCTCGTTGTGTATACTTCGCGAATGTTCATTCCCGCCTGAGATATGGCATAATATTCTGGGGAAATACATCTTGTAGCTCCCAGACTTTTAGATTACAAAAACGAATTGTACGAATAATAACCAAATCCCACCCACGTGATTCATGTAAGCCTCTCTTCATTAATCTAGGAATTCTACCATTACCGTGTCTTTTTATTTACGAATCAGTGGTTTTTGTAAAAAATGACTTGCTTAAGGGCGGGAATATATTTTCAGAAAATGCCGAAGTCTATTACTATAACACTCGACGTAGAAATCATATTCATCAGGTGACAGTATCAACAGCTCATTACAAAAAATTCACATACAATACATGTACATTATTTTACAACACTTTGCCAGATAACATTAAACGATTAAATTCAATAGAAAAGTTTAAATCACAAGTGAAATCGTTTCTGCTGCATAACTGTTTCTATACAATTAGAGACTATACTGAGCATGACAAGAAAAGTAACATTAATTTTAACAATGATACATAATGCATTAATTACCATTTGGACTGTATAAATGAGTATAAACAATCTGTAACAACTATTGTAACACAGCTTCCGGGTCAATGACCCCCATCTCGATCAGGTTTTTCGTCCAGTTTCCCTGATCCATTGAGCAAATGCTGAGATGGCCCCCTTGTTTTGCTTCTGGACATAAATGTAACTTCATTTTCTGTGCACGTCTTCTAGAATTCAGTAGGAAATACAATTATTCAAATTATCGTTTCCATGTTGTCGCGGCAGGAAGTAATAAGAGCCAAAATTTATTGCTTATTTATCTTTGAAAATAGATTTTATTACATGGGAGTTTTTTTTTTGTTTTTTTCTCCCTTTCAAAATTCAAAATTTATTGCTTATTTACCCTTGAAAATAGATTTTTTTACATGGGAGTTTTTTTTCTCCCTTTCAAAATTCAAAATTTATTGCTTATTTATCCTTGAAAATAGATTTTATTACATGGGAGTTTTTTTCTCTCTTTTTTTTTCTCCCTTTCAAAAATTCAAAAATTCAAAATTTAAGTAGTATATGACTTAGTGTAGGGATCACAGAATTTTGAAAATGTGCACCCAATTCACTTTTCCTCATAGCACGTCATACGCAGTTTTTAACTGTTTTTTTGACGTAAAATTAATAAATTAATAAATTTAAAAAAAATTAATGTTTGAATTTGTTGGTCGTACAAAATTGTAAACAGTCCAACAGACATCACCGATTGCGGAGAGTGTACCACTTGGAGCGTCTGTTTGGAACTTCAAGGGCAATACCGATTTGTCCGTGTAGGCCACTACACACCCTGTGTTTTCTGTGTTTTCTAGTGTTCGGTCTTTGCTCTACACACCCTGTGTCCTGTGTTTTCTAGTGTTTGGTCTTTGCTGGAATGTGGCAAACTGAGACAACATGGTCAATGGTTTCTGTTTGTTCCTGGTAAATGCAACATTTATTCATCTTGCGAAATTTTGATAACCGCTTTATCATAATCGTCTTCTCAACACCTGGTCATGGGCAGCTATTAGAATTGTTTCCGATTCTGGCATCATTGTTCTTTCGAGATGGCCCCCTTTTAAGCCACATAAATGATTGATCTTCATTGATCTGCAACTTGTTCATTTTTTTTAGATATTGTCCATGGAGTGGCTTGTCTTTTCACGATTTCTTGAACATTTTTTATGTTCTACATTTCATGTTCAATAGCATCAGAAGTTCACTGTCTGTGTTGTTCTGAGTGTCTTGTATAGTCTTCTTCACTATGCTTCTTGCTACAGTTACAATGCCTCTGTTTCCCATTCTTCGATCAGATTTAATGACCTGCCTCATTAGTAGGTCATCTTCACGGCCGACTACATACTTTCTCATCCCTACTATTGCATTGTGCCAGGAGGCTTCAATTTCTCTGAAGTCTCTTTTTCCTTCCTTACGTGACACGAAGTCTAAATACATCAGCTCGGGGATGGGCGACATAATGCATTGTCTGACGTTTCCTGGTGTTTCGATCCATGATTCGAATTTCATACTCAGTCCAGTCCACTAGTCCGAAACTGTTTTCGACTACAGGCACCACCAAACTACCTATTGCAGCCTCACTCCTCTGTAATACGCCCTGCAAATTCTCTCTTTCATTGTGTCGTTCGAGATGGTCCTACATTCTTCAATACCCAGATATTTGGGAGTTTTACCTGGCTCAAGATCTTCAATCACATCGTGCGTATCAACTTCAACGTTCTATTTCGTCATTTTGCCTCTTAAATTGATTTTTGTACACTTGTTAAGACCAAACGTCATGCAGATGTCATCGCTGAAATATGAGACAAAACAAAAACGACTGACAGCATTTGAGAGCGAACCGCTTCATTTTAGCAAACACTGTAAGATCCATTTTAAACAAATGCGATATTCGTCTTTCATAACCTTGGAGCTTGTATGTTCATTGTGCGATCACTGTCTAGATAATGGAATTAAACTAATGCAAAAAAAATCCGTGATGGTAATGCAAATTCCGTGGTCCTAATGCAAAACAGCAGAGGTATTAGCGAATCTCCTTGAAAAATTCCCTGTTAATCTGAATACTTCTTGTTTCTAGTATGTCCTTTCCGCTGTGTATTAGTAACCTTGTACTGCTCGACTTCATTCTAACTTTGCAAAATTCAATAACTCTAGGATGATATAGATAGATCTCCAGTGCCTAGCTACGCTCGTGGCACATAGCGAAGTCGCTAGCCTTTCACCACTGAGGTCCGGGTTCGATTCCCGTCGAATCTCATGTGAAATTTGTTCCAACAAAACGAGTTTGGCTGCTTCACAAGGGCTAGTCCAACCCTTGTGAAGTGTCCTAAACCCTGCCCCTATCCTTACTCCTTCCCAATTCTGGCCGCTGGGTAGTGACGCAGGAGCGCGTAGTAGGAGGCGCGTACGCGGAGATGCTACCTGGCGGTCCTCTTGACAACTGACTGCGACGTGACGCGACCTGACAGTGATAATGGAGAATTACTCCAAAAAGCGCGCAAAGTAACGGAGGATTACTCCACAGCGCAAAGCGCTCAACGACACGTAAGGGTCTTCGAGACGCGTTGCGTCAAAATGGACGCAACAAATTAAAAAAAAAAAAAATCCAATCGTGTGGAATACTATGAAATGACTTCTGGTAGTCAATCCAAGCCATGCGTAAGTTACGTTTTCGTATCCTTCCATCATTCAAAATGAGTTTATTTGGTTGCAAGATTTCCATACAGCGATAGGAACCTGTACGACATCCTTTCTGTTAAACTAGCAAAAGATGGTTTTTCCCTTGGTGCCCTGAGAATGGCATTGGACGCTTAAAAATGATTTTTCAGTCTTTTAATATGATTTTTTTTTTATTTTGGAAAGAGAAACTAATTGGAGGTAAATGCTGGGTTGTCGATGTATGAGGCTTTTCATTAGAGAGAATCTTGAGATATTGAAAATTTCAGCATAGAGATTAGTAATGCATTCTTCCATAAAGGACGAAGAAATTTAATCCGGTACCTTGTTATAAGTATTATACACAGCGTGGACTGTTGTGTTGTCAGTGAATGTGGTTTCAAAATTATATGCATTTAAAGGAGAGACTGTTTTTCTCTTGAAACCTTTTTTTCGATAAGGACGAAGGAAGATGTCTTCAATTTAGTGTTAAACAAACACACCGCTAGAAATAATTTTGTTAACTGATAAACAGACCTACACGTACAGAGTATCACGTATGTAATTTAGACGTTGTAAATACTATATCTATTCACCCCCTAGTGCAATTATCCGATTACCAACCGCCTTAAAGATTTCGTGGATTATCCGGATCATCTAATAATCCGATTACGAGGATATAGCTCGCTGGACTATTATCGATTTCCGTATTCTCCCGGAGTTAGCAGGAGCGTGGAGCTCATGATCACGTGATCCCCAAAGACCCTTAGCTACCACAGCTACCTCAAAACTCCCAGAAGAGGTAAGAAAAATTTTACCAGGTCATTCCCTTCGTTATATCTCCTACTTAATTCGTTTGGTTTCCTTATATATTGATTGAATTGCAGTAATCCAAAACAATTGTACACACTACTTTACATTAATTACTCACTCTATATCACTAATTTCCAATGCACAGAAATAGAAAACTATGCGGCCCGCAGCCATGTAAGAGAAGACTCGGGTTTCGTTAGATACACAGGAACTCGGGAAAAATACAAAAAAATTAAATATAGGAAGATAGTTTGTCATAGAGTTTACTTGAGAGACTGAGTCACTTAAAAATTTAGATATAAAACCTTAGAATCATGTAGTTAAAAGATTTTATTTTTCTTTATCAAAGTTTTATTGCGACGTTTCGAGGAATCATATTTTTTTCCTATCTTCAGGCTACATGGACTATAAAAAAGAAAGTTTTTGTGATTATTTTGTTACATATGCATCAACTAATTCACATTTTCAATGTTTCTTTATGCAAAGGAATATTTTCAGATAGTTTCAAGACGGAAAAAAAATTAAGCCACTTTTTGAAAAATTGAACAACAATGGAATTCAAAATTACCCGCCAATTTCTCTTATATCAGTTTTCTCTAAAATATTACAGTCTTCTCTATATGCAAATGGAAGCGTTCTCAGAGTCGCAACACGGTTTTGGAAACTCAAAATCCACGGAAACTGCAATTTGTTCATTTCAGAAGAATGTTGCTTCATCAATGGATCAAAATGAAGCATCCAATTAGTATTTTTAGATCTTTTGAAAGCTTTTGTCAGTATTGACCATAATATTTGTCTCTCAAAATTACCTTCATATGGAATTCGTGGTATTGCCCTTGTTTGGGTAACCTCGTAACTCCGATCTCAAAAGGAAGAAATACTGGCACGAAAGAGTATTATTTGAGGGAATTCTGATGTTGATGTTGTTACATGAAAAAAGAATGGAAGTCATATCCGTCAACTAAATACAGCGTTTCTGAAACGTTTGAGGAGAGTTTGAGCTCAATTTAACAGAAAACTGTTGAGTTTTCCAGAAACTTTATATGAAATTATTTAAAGCACATATATTCGTAAGTACAATAGTGTGAAGATACCTCCTGTAAATATTACCGACGTGGGAGACAAGTCCAAATTTTACATTTTTGTAATTTTTGAAAAAACAAAAGCATAGAGCAATATGATGTTTAAGTCATCGTATAGGATTTGTTTGGCATGAACCCTACCAAAAATAGAAAAAAGTTGAAGCCGTTTTTGAGAAAATCTTGTTTTTCTAGTGTTTCAAAATTGCAAATATTTCACGCACTATTGCACGAAAACTACTAAAATTGTAAAACAATCTACGTGACCTTAATGAAATAACTATTTATAGTCAACAAATTTCATTTAAAGAAAAAATCTCTATTTTCAATTTGATAGTACAGGAAGACGCCAAAATGTTCAAACTTTTGCAATTTTCAAAAATTCAGAGTTAACTGTCAAAATCAAACTTATCCCACGTTCATAAGTGTATTTTACTATATTCTTGCAGGACATGTAAAGAAAAATTTGGAGCCGTTTTTGAGAAAATTTTGAAACTGTCCGGGGGGCTTCATGTAAAGTACCATGAAATTTTCAAACCTTCAAAAATTTCTCAAATTTTCAAATCTTCAACTACAGCCGGATGGACAGGGATTTCTTCAATTTTGAAAAAATCCCAAGCATGGTTTAGGCGCTAGTAATGTTCACGGGCGGACAGACGGACAGTCGAAGAAAAGACGGGCGGACGTTTTGAATAAGGACACTTTTTCGGTATCAGGGGACCCCAAAACGTGTATTTCCGTTGAAATCTCTCAATCGATTTTCCGCAGAATTACATACTTTCTCTATAGTACGTATATTACTTCGTATATACGTATGCACACGAGAAAGTAAAATGATATGCTTGTAACAAATTATGCCCTTCATCTTTCGGGTCAATGAACCCCTTTTTGATCAGATTTTGTGCAATTTCTCTCATCCATTGAGCAAATACTGAGATGGCACTTTCTTTTGCTTCTGAACATTAATATAGGTTCACTACGGGCACGATTTGTTGAGCTCAATTTTTGCTTCTAGTGATAGGAGTAGATCGGGAAGTAAGTTACTATTTGGTTAGCATTGGAGGAAAATCAAATTTGCAGTTCGTTGACTGATGCAAATAAGTTTGACATTTGCATTGGTGTTTAACGGATATTTTGAATGCAATAGTCCACCACACAAGGTAACGCAGCGCTACCCCTGCTTATCGCGCGCTCGTGAAAGAGAAGCCGATCCAAGAATTTGAAAATGTGAAACGTATTTCCAATCTTCACAAAACTGTTGCAATTTTTTCCTGAGCTCTTCTTTCCATTCTTAGGTATTTTCAGATCTTTTATCTTTATTTGAAGGAATTGAAGGGTTGGAAATAAAGATTTGTCATTAGTATGTATTGAAATAAAATCGTTTGTAACGTCAACTCTATTTAATGGGATTTCGTATCACAGGATTTAAAAGGAATCTTGAAACAAAGTACGATAAAAATAAGTAAATAAAAAATTGTACAAAGGGTATTGCTTATTTTGAGCAAACAACTTATGAATAAATATAATAAAAATAACTTAGGATAGAAAAATCCAGATAATAATAATTAATAAGATAATATTTAATCACTAATATAAAAATATATTGCAATAAGATAGTTGTTTTTGCCTGCTGTTTGCACAAATGTTTTGGAAGCGTACGTTGAATATTCTGGAAACCTGTGTTTCGGAGTTTGGGCACCCTGAGAAAGGGTAATAGGATGTCGAAAGTGAATGATGTTGTGTGATGTTGAAATGAAAGTTCTCATTTTGTAAATTAAAGCTTAAGAACTATATTCCAACCCACACAGAATGCCCAATGCCGGGTTGTAATGGCCTCGGACGCTTGTTTTGCACAAGATTGGTAACGCGTGTTGCAAATTTCATTTCCACTCTATTTTCTCCACTACTTTCATAGTCCAGTCAAATTGTGTTTCCAACAGGAAATTTTTGGGGTAGTTTTGATTTCTTCCTATCAACATTTTTTGGGGGGTGCTGAATCCGAATCTGAGGTTTGGTAACAAAATTTCGTGACGCAACATTGAAGAAAATGCCAAAAGATGTAAAAAATTCCATTTTTGGCGGTTTTTCACGCATAACGCGGAAACTATCAACTTTTCGTAAATAGCCTTGATATTAGTAAAAGAACGTGAATTATTCTACAAATTTCAATATTTATGTTTTTCGCCGACGAACCGTTGGGGCTCAAACGGTTGTTGAAAAATTGGCGTATTACGGCTGCCTCCTCAAAAACCTAATTTTTCCACTCCAAAACTCTAATTTATTATTAAAGACTGTAACTTATGAATTCCTTTCAGTTCTCTGCACATACCACATTTAGATCGTGTATGTAAAGGTGCATGCCATTTTTTCAAAAATTACATAATGTTCAAGTTATTCAATAAAATCCCAAATTGTACAAATTCAGATACAAAAAATTGAAATTTAAACGAAAAATCTTAAATAATTATCACATATTATTATATTACATATAATTATATATTAAATAATTATATGAGCAAAAATTATACGAGCTGTTGTCGTTTAGAGGGTCCTGGCTGAAGTTCCTCGAACACGCCGCGGCGGGTCGTGGCACAGGTTCGGGTTGTTCTACTGTCAGCGCCAGGGCTTGTTCATCTGGAAAATGAAAGAGGTCGTGAGAAAACAACAACTTGCGATCACATCTGAAGGAGAGATGAATGATTACAAAATAGAGTGTGAGATTAGACGTACCTCCCGCATCGTGTCTTCCTTCAGTCAGTTCTCGGTCTCTTCTTCGCCGCTTTCAATGCAGCCTTCCGGGGGCTCGATATTACACAGCCCTTCGCACGATGTGCAGATGTATGAGCAATAGAGACCTGCCTGCCTGCGTCCGCAATAACGTGGGCTGCCCTTTTAACATTCACAAGAAATATGCCGGAGTATCGAGTGCGGTGCAGGGATCAAAGTGGTTGGCACAGGCACGAGACCACTCATTTTTTTTTCCACTCCCACTCGTTCGGGTCTCTTTGTTGCTCGTCGAGTGGGGTTGACCGCATAACCACTGCTGCACCTGAAAGCAAACTCTCAGAGAATTTTGTCCTGTAGCGGATTCGGTGGGAGGTAGAGAGGCAATGTTGGTTGTATTTTTCTACGATGAAGTTACGTATTGCCTGTATCTCAAATCGTTCACGCCAGTCTCATGTCCTTTCCCATACAGAGCTACGAGAAATACGTTTCCTGCTTCCTCAATCTCGTCCAGGTGTGCATGAGGGGCTTTGAAAGCATCAATGACTAGTTGCAAGTGATTGTTCTTCGGTAAGACTTTTAGAAATTTTAAATTTCCCCTGATTGAAGAAAGCAGAAGTGGTCACAACCATTCATAGCGTGCAGCAAAAACATATGGTCTGATAGGTATATATCAGCGGCAAGTTGAGGATTCTAGAGCGTTTAGACACCTTTCCTTTTCCTGGTTTCAAAAAGAATACATTCTTTATATCAGGGTCACACAGGCCTGAAATACAAGAAAAAAATAACAAAAAAACCCACAATCCTACTTCTTTAGTTGGTGAGATTAGTTTCTCTAGTTTTATTTGTTTAGTTTGCTGCTGGCAGTGCTGAAAACAAGGCTGCGTGAAAAGAAAAGGTTATGCTAATTTAGTAAGTAAACAAATTAATCTGTCAAAATGTCATGAAATAATATATAATCCCTGTTAAATTTCATTTAATAACGGGCTGTTTTAGTAAATGAATGTAGCTATTGACTTAATTTAAAACTAGGAGAAATTCATAATTAAAAATTCATTGTAGAATGACATTAGGAATTCATAGTAGCCTTTAATAATAAATTAGTTTTGGAGAGGAAAAAATCGTTTTTTGCGGAGGCTGCCGAAATACGCCAATTATCAACTACAGCTTGAGCACAAACGGTTCGTCGGAGAAAGAACGTAACTATTGAAACTTGTAGGAAATTTTATGTACTCTCATTTTGAATATCAAGGTTATTTACGAAACTTGATAGTTTCCGATTTATAAGCAGAAAAACGCCAAAACATTTTTTCAATGTTGGGTTACGAAATTTTGTTAGCAAAACTCAGATTCGGATTCAGCACCCCAGAAAATATGTAGAATAGAAGAAATCAAAACTACCCTAAGACTTTCCCGACAGGGGTCCTTTTGAGCACAAATTGAGTGTATTACCACTATGAGTGTATATAAATAAAAAAAAATATTACCACTCCACTACCCATTTCTTCGTAGCATAAACTTTAATTTCTAAAGTTGCCCTCTTAAATTTGTTTGATGCATGTCTGGGGTTCATTACCTATCATACATTAACACAGAGGGATTTTGGCTTACAAAAGTTACAAAACCTTCTGGTTTTCATATTATATGTAGAGGTCCTCACTGTTGAATGCGAGTGGGGTGGGGGAGGGGCAAACGCCTCCACGCCCCATCCGGAGCCACCCCTGTCGCTCCCTTTCCTTCGCTTTCTCTGGGGCTGAATGGGCGTGTAACGAATATCCCACCAGAGCCCCCAACGCGGCTGCGCCACCCGCCGGCCGGCACGCGCTGCCCGATCGGGTGGTGAGGGGGGCGTTGGGTGTGGAGGGGAGAGGGAGGGGATTATGATGATCGCGCCTCCGCCGCCTTTTGCATGCCGCACGCGCCGGACGCCGCGGTCGCACGCTGCTGCTGACACCTACAAAAGCGGACAAAATTCACCTTTTAACAACTGTACACGCTGCTGAACATCGGTGAAGTTTTTTTTTTAAATTTATTTTACGTCAAAAAACAGTTAAAAACTGCGTATGACGTGCTATGGGGAAAAGTGAATTGCGTGCACATTTTCAAAATTCTGTGATCCCTACACTAAGTCATATACTACTTAAATTTTGAATTTTTGAAAGGGAGGAAAAAAAAACTCCCATGTAATAAAATCTATTTTCAAGGATAAACAAGCAATAAATTTTGAATTTTGAAAGGGAGAAAAAAAACAAAAAAACTCCCATGTAAAAAAATCTATTTTCAAGGGTAAATAAGCAATAAATTTTGAATTTTGAAAGGGAGAAAAAAAAGAAAAAAACTCCCATGTAATAAAATCTATTTTCAAAGATATATAAGCAATAAATTTTGGCTCTTATTAATTCCTGCCGCGACAACATGGAAACGATAATTTGAATAATTGTATTTCCCACTGAATTCTAGAAGACGTGCACAGAAAATGAAGTTACATTTATGTCCAGAAGCAAAACAAGGGGCCATCTCAGCATTTGCTCAATGGATCAAGGAAACTGGACGAAAAACCTGATCGACATGGGGGTCATTGACCCGGAAGCTGTAGTAAAATAGTTGTTACAGGTTGTTTATACTCATTTATACAGTCCAAATGGTAAATAATGCATTATGTATCGTTGTTAAAAATAATGTTACTTTTCTTGTGATGCTCAGTATAGTCTCTAATTGTATAGAAACAGTTATGCAGCAGAAACGATTTCACTTGGCATTTAAACTTTTCTATTGAATTTAATCGTTTAATGTCATCTGGCAAAGTGTTGTAAAATAATGTACATGTATTGTATGTGAATTTTTTGTAATGAGCTGTTGATACTGTCGCCTGATGAATATGATTTCTACGTCGAGTGTTATAGTAATAGACTTCGGCATTTTCTGAAAATATATTCCCGCCCTTAAGCAAGTCATTTTTTACAAAAACAACTGATTCGTAAATAAAAAGACACGTTAATGGTAGAATTCCTAGATTAATAAGAGAGGCTTATATGAATCACGTGGGTAGTGGTTTTTTTTATTGTACAATTGTTTTTGTAATCTAAAAGTCTGGGAGCTATAAGATGCATTTCCACAGAATAGTTATGGCATACGCAAAATTCTTTAACAAAGAATCTGGGAATTCATCTAAACCAGACGAATATTTATTTTTTTGTTTGCCGATCATTTTGAGAATTTCACAGGAAGAAGTTTCGGAAACGAACATTGTGTCTAAAATTTTAATTGATTTTATTGTCGCTTTTCAAGATGTCCCAATAACGACATCTTGCGAATGTTGGCTCAAAGCCGGTACTAGTCGGTGGATTTCAAGGTTAATTAACAAAGGTAATACTATGAGCTTACGGACACGGTGCAAAAGACAATTTTCAAGAAATTTTCTAAAACTATGTATAACTAACTATATAATAATGACGTAAACGTGCATAATTAGTACATAACACCTTTTATATTGATAATATTCAGTTCCATTACACAGAACACATTCATTTATAATCAGAGACAAGACAATTTTCTAGCCTGGACGGGACCACGCAATGCTAACTAAGAATTGCCAAGTTTGACCTAGAAGACAACGAACAAAATAAACTGCTCAAAGCCCGCACAACCGGCATTCAGTAGTGCCAGCGTTATGTAGACAACCTGAGAGTCCAAAATTCCTATCTAGAAACTGTTTTTCCTTTCCTCGCCAGTTTTTCAAGTTTTTAATCCACTGTGTGCCGTTCCGCCGTCAGACCTGTTGAGTTGATTTAATTCAATTGAATCGTTTATTTCAGAAACCCGCCAAACGCGAAAATTTAAAATGCTCTTTAGCAGTGGAATATGGTTCCATGACGACGCTTATTCCAAATTTACCTGAAAAATATTCATTTATTAACTGCTTTAATAATAAAAAATATTTGAAATCGGAAAAGCCGGGACATTTTTTGTCAATTTTCTCGACATGACAAATTTGGCGTTTGACGCGTTTCTGAAATAAACGATTCAATTGTCCTTTGTAGACAAATACCTGGACTGCCCGTTTGGGAACACACAGGCGAGTTTATAACGAAGAAAACGATTGTGTATCTGGCTCACAAAATAATATATTCCTCTATTAGACACAAACACACACAAAAATACTGAACTCTACTATCTGGAGTTCGTTACTCAAACGCGAACCTCGTATCGTAATTGGCGTTGAGTAAATCTACAACTACCCCCTTAATGTCTGAAAAAAGTTTAATGATCTTTAAAAATACTCTCATTTGAGATTAGCTTTATAGTTTTAGTCTAGTTAACCAGCTGGTGCTAATACTAAACTCGCCTCTGATACGCTTTAAGCAATAACAAAATTACACAAAATTCTTATTTTACATCTTTAACTTATTTACAATTCCCACTCCCTTGTGAACGATCTTCAACAAATATCAATGACTCCAACATCCCACACGATAAACTGAATAACACATTGAAATCATTTAAAGACTTCATCATATTTACAACAATTCCTCGACGTAACATCGATTCTGTTTTGACTCATTCAAGAAATGGTTTGAAAAACAGATCATTCTTTAATTCTCATCTCCGATTTGTTATTTGTTAATCGACTAAGAAAGTATTTTATCTTTGATTCCTTCTCACGCCCAGGTACTCACGATTCTGCAAAGGGAGAGGGGTTGAACGACCTAGGCGGGCTCCGCTGGCGGGGCGTAAACGTTGCTGGGCTCCGGCACGCAAAAATACAGGCTTGCTATTTCGGGTGCTACCACATCTTCCAGTTGCCAGTTGGTTCGCCGATCCCTTTCCCGGAAGTCAGGGGCCCAAGTCACCTCCCAGCTTCCAGAAGAACAGATCCGCATCCGATTTGGCGGGTTGCCATTGCCCTGATAGCCGACACTCAAAAGTGCCTTTGCCCGTCCCCCACGTGCCGTAGCTGTACTCTCAGTCCACGCAGGGCTGGCTTTCGTAGGAGGGACGTAAAGAAAAGGGTGAAGTGGATAGGAGATAGTTTGCGAACTGAATCGGGAAAACGGCTAAAGAAAAGATAAGGTATCATTTTGGAAAAGCAATAGATAGAACAGCGGAACAATAATGGCGAATGAAAGATTCAATTTCAAATGAAGGGACAGCGGACAGCTGCTCCTGTTAGTCGCCTTTTACGACAGGGGGAGATCCCGTGGCGCTATTCTACAAAAAAACCCGGACACCACACGGGCTTTATTATTATTATTATTATTATTATTATTATTATTATTATTATTATTATTATTATTATTATTGTTATTATTATCATTATTATTATTATATTATTATTTTATATTATTATTATATTGCAACAATGGAATTTTTGAACTCAAAAAAGAGTGTTATTTTATACATCCTCTTTAATTTTTTGTAATGTTCTCTGTTTTTAAAAATACTTAATTTCACATATTTACATCAACAATAGGATTATTTGTTTACACCTAATGATTGCAATGTAGGTATTTCCACAAACTTCACGTAGTTTTCTTCAAAATCGTTACTGACCGCTTGCGTTTCCATGAAATGTGTTCCCGATCGATATCACAAATGCTCACTCCTGTTCACAAAACAAATCGGTTTCGTAATTCTCTGCCATTTTTCACACGGTACAGAAAATAAAGATAAGACTTTTTCAATCAAATTGTGACAGGTGATGAAACCTGGGGCTTGCTGACTCGCAATGTGAGGTTCTGCTCGCAACGGAGCAGGGTAACATGCCGTTTTGAGCGTCGCTAGAAAATATCGTTCTCGGTGAAGCGGTTGTAGAGGTAGAACGAGAGTTCTTGGTAGACGAAGAAAGACGTAACTGAAGCGTGAGGGAAACGCTTTTGGAGAACGTTAACGATCGTAATGGGTAGACGAGGAAGTACACAGTGACGATGTGCTATGATAATTTAGAATAGTTTATAGTGCGGTGAAGACGAATGATCCGCTATTGAACAGTTACAACTTGTTTTTGATAATCAGCATAGTCTGTAAATGTATAGAAAGAGTTATGCAGCAGAAAAGATATCATTTAATGTCATCTCGAAATGCGTTGTAAAGTAACGTATATGTTTAAGTGACTTCTTGTAGTAAACTCTTAAACACTTGATTAACAAGATTTCTCTGAAAAATTACAAATATCAGTATTGCATGAAAATATGTTCCCACTGTTAAGTAAGTTAATTTTGACAAATATTACAGATTCGTAAATAAACGGGCAAAGCAATGGTAAGATTCCAAGCTCAATGAAAAGAAACTCGCAGGAATCACATGGATGGAATTTTTTCATTATTCGAATAATATTCTTTTGCAACTTAAATGTCTGGGAACCACAGGATGAGCTTCCCCAGAATATTATGCCTCATCTAAAGCGAAATGTGAATTTGTAAACAACACGCAACGAGCTCCATGAAGCTCACATAATTTGACAGAGCTTAGAATGCGTAAAAAAATGAAATTAAGTTAGTGTTAGATTCTAATATAAGAAAATTCGATTTGAAGTTTGACTGAATTGAGACACCTAGAAAGTTTGCTACTTTAACATCAGATAATAGCATATTGTTCATTTTCAATAGTGCATGTGATTTTCAATTTGAAATGCAAAAGTGCATTGAAACCGTTTTTCCGATGAATATTATTATGTTATTACGAAAGCAATTTGAAACATGAAATTGTACTATATATTAATTTTTTTGCAAAGAACTCGTGTCATAGCCAGACAGAACTGTTCTTCAATTTTTCTTCTTTTTTTAATAGACGAGGCCATATTGTTTATGTATAACAGAAAAAGAATAGGACCTAAAATCAAATCTTGCGGGTTTTCGTGCTCAATTAGAAAAGAATAAAAAATATTATCCTCATGTCTATTAACAGTTTGTTTTTCAAAAATTTGCAAAAACTACCAGAATTTAATAGCGCATGTCTCCAAAACTGAAAGGGGTTAAACCACCAGCGGTGGCTCAGTGCATTAACAAATGTCACTACAGTGCTTTGACCGGGAGGTCCTAGGTTCGAGTCCCGACAAGGGGCGGCAGGATTTTACACGCTAATTATTCAGATAGGTGGAATTCAGTCGCTGTCTAGAGGTGGATTCTAGCGGCCGGCTCCTTTTATCTCCACTACTTACACACATTTACACGAAAATGCACTACAAAACCACACATGCCGGGAGATCGGCGGGTTCTTAGAATTTGTCCTGGCTGCTGCTGGGCGCTGCAGGCTGGAGATATCTGGTTGTGGAAAACCCCACTAGTCGACGGTAGGTCGGCGCTGGATCTCGCCAGGGAGTGGGGGAAGTTCACCGCCACCTTTCCATGGAAAACATAAACTACACTTACGAGACTAATCACCTCAGTAATTGACCCGCCCGGAGTCACTAATAATCAATCAATCTGAAGTTGTTAAAGTAGTAGAAAGACGCTCCGAAGAAATGTTAAAAAAATCTGAATCATTCTAGAAAGTGGGAACAAACTTTCAGTAAAATCTGTAAGAAAACTGAACTGAAGTGCCTAAGAAAGTTGTTCTCCAAAAGTCACCAATGACTGAGTAGTCCATCAGTCGCCGGGCGAGTAACTGCAACACTTCTGAACAAGTTGTGGCGGGTTGCATTCTGCCCCTTTTAGCTCAGGTTAGTATTTCTAATTATAATTTTTGTACCTTTTAAGATATCATCAGGAACATTTAATGCCTTCTACAACATCTTGAATTCAGTAAAACTGCAGATTTTCATAAATTAATGGTTGTTCTTCCAGAAATTTAAAAAAGGGTTTTTTTTCCTGCATGCAACTCCCAACAATCCCAAGAATTGGATTGCACAACGCGCAACAAACTTCCTGATATTAACCAAATGGCAGATTAAACGAATTTGGCACCTACACTTGAAGCATTCAAACAGCGACCTCCCAAAACTAGCACACTTGAGCCATGAGGCATTGATATATCGCTCGTCGCAATCAGCATTAGATAAATAAAATAAAATGGTATGATTATTGTAGCATTACCAAAAGTCACGGCTTCGGTTGATTTGTTTTGCGAAGACCAACTGCTACGGCCATTCTCTGGTGCAGTCTCTTATGATGTACTTCCCCTCCTGGATGATACGATTCGGCGCCGTACTGCACATCGGCTCTTTATGGTTGCCCAACAATCTCCCACCGGTGCACGGTGGTGCATTTTCCCGAAATCCTGGCCAAAGCCTCAAAAATGAAATTGCCTTTACTGAACTTTTGCAAATACTACGATATATTGTATACTTGGGGACATATGTTTCTGCACACTTCGTGCTACTGAGTGAATTCCCCTGGCACCAGTAGACACACGAACTCCCCCTTCATAGCGTTAGTGCATGAGAGTTTAAGGGAGTGTAAGTCAGCATTGAGGATATGACAAGAAACTAGAAGGAAATATCGCGGGCAGTCCGTAGCCTGTTTGTTAGTGTACTGCCCTGGCATTAGCCTGGTGTTGATCGGAGAAACCACGCAGAATTACAGATCAGAGGAGCCGGACGCTAGAATTCACCTTCGAACAACGACTTGAATTCGACCTACCCATCTAGCTAGCATCGAAAATCCTACCCCTCGAACCCTAGGGCCTCCCGGTCAGAGGCACAGCAGTGACATCAGTCGATCCCCTGAGGCACCTTTGCTGGTATCAGTGGTAAACGTGCGTCGAGAGATTAATACGCAACACGGAATTTAAATTTGTCCTGCGTCATCAAACTCTCACATGTCATGAGCAAATGGCAACTTGTCTCGCGTCGTTGGTAATTGAAAACATAATGCTGGTAATTGCTAATTTTATACTCTACTGGCCCATAATCATGTTCCGATTTTGGCGGCACATGAATTACTATTTATCGAGTATTCGCATAGTTGCAAGCTTCCGCAAGAATTTTTACATGGCGCCAACGCCGACATGGCGTGTTCAATTTCTTCGCTTTCTTTCCAACTTCCTTCATCGTTTAGACAGACGCCCAGGACTCATCTTACCTTTCTCCCACTTCTCCGCGCCTGATCGACGCCGTGCGCTTCCGATTCACTAAAAGATAAATCGAGTATTTTCCCCTCTCCGAGTTCTTTGATTAGCCCAATATGCTTCCATGTTCCGCTTCCCATAATGTTGCTTAACTGAACTCAGCTTATGGGGTATTTCTTGTTAAGTTTTTGGGTTTTAAAGATTTTCCAATTCAAGAATGCGGAGAGGAAAGAAGTTATCGCCTCATATCAGAAGACGACACATAAGTCGTAACACTGTAATGCTATTCGACCTGTCCCGTGTCTAATTGTACACTGTATAGATTCTACCTTCTTGTCAGAATTCAATTTATATGCATTTGAAAACGTTTTTGAAGACACAGTCGTTCACCTCACTACGCTAAAAGTTATCTGACTTTGTATCTCCAGACCTCCAACAAAGTGAGCTTTAGATTATTTCATTTTCTTAGAAAACTTTGAGATAATTCTCAAAACATTTTTTGAGCAAATCCCACGTAAAATAGAAGTTTCTCAATTTACTTCATTCTTTTAATTTAGATATTACAGTAAATGTAATCATCAGCGGCTTTTCATTCACAATTTATACCCCTAAAAGCTTTATATGCCATCTGTTCTCTTCCGGGAATGTCATTTTCTAATCCGCTTATAAACCTTTCCCATGCGAATCGGCGAGCTTTTCTATTTCTTTTGAGATATTTCACTTAACGTTGTATAGTCCCTATGATTCATCGGTTTCCATTTGTAGTTGCTTCATGTATGCTACATTTTTTGAGTCATGGTTCACACTATCTCTTCGTTGCATATTTTAATACCATCCGTTTTCTAAATTTTCTTGATTTCCCTAAAGATTCTGAAGCAGCGTCTTCATTTATGGTTTTAATATTTACCAATTATTGTTCTAGATCGTCGCTAGTGATGGTATGTTCAATCTTCTGTGCTATTCTGCTTTGATAGAAATAAGTACAAGTACACGAAGCAAGTAATCTGAGGAAAGTTGCAAACAAACGAAATTCCATTAATGGCCAACAAGGGTGCATCTTACTTGCTATCCGGCACCGCCATTGAGAACCTCAAAGATTATGTCCCCTAAGACGAAGGGATGAATTACTTCTACTCGCTATTTTAATAATACAAAGAGATTCAATTTTATAAGATGTAACCCGTCTTAAGTGGAGGGACAAGATTATTGACAAATAGAAAGTTCTTAAATACAATTTGCAATTACTATTTTCTTAACAATTCCCAGACTAAAACTGTTGTTTTTAGTTAAATGGACACAGAAATAATTATGGCGACGATCGTCTTACCTCTCTTTGGTGGGCATTTTCGGTGAACTGTTTGAAACGATGAACTGGATGCCGTTATCTGAGACGAGGCCGTTACACGCCACCTCGTCTGCGTTCGCTCACCCTTTTAATTGCTTTTAGGATGTCGATACGACTGTTCCACCACACGGAATTATTCTGATTTAATTCAAGATAGATGGATCGCTCAAGCCGGCAGGCACTGCACAGTCACGTTCCAGAAGATAATTGACTCCGCCATAAGTTGCCTAAATCTAATATTATTAAGTCCTTCTTTCTCAAGTCATTAGCTCAAATCTTCTCTCTCGCGTTCCTAGTTTCTGTATTGTCTCTCAGGTCCCCAGCTCGAGTCTTCCTAACATGTGTTCTCTCTCCCGTCACCAACTCACGTAGCTTTTTTCTAAATCCTCAGTTGTTCCCTCTCATTCTTCCCCCTACCTCATTTGGAAATTTCTGAACTCTGTCACGTGCGTGATGCTTTGTCTCTGATTGATTGGATCATCGGTCTTCTGGAATCTTCCTCTAATCGTCTTCGTCGATTGGCTCTAGGCAATCGCTAGCCTAGGCGACCTATTTTTCTGTTTTTATTTGGTCGCCTTTTTGGACACCATGGCACGTGGCGATCTCGTAAAATGCGTGGAAGCGTCCGCTGACAGTTCTCCGTTGAACTAAAACAATGGCAACTAATCTTATTTTGACGCTGGACCTTTCGCATGCCCAACCATACACGAGACAACAGTTTACAATTACAACATCAACTACATATTCATATTCTACTACGTACAAAATTTATACAATTCAAATGAGTTTCTTCAATCAAAACTGAATGAAACAAGCCACGAATCTACAAGGGACCTGAGGCCTCGTCGGGTCACCGACGACTCGCAACTATGCTGGGCGCGCATGGGTTTTGGCGCCGTGGCCTCCACCACGTTGCCGTCTTCGTAGACTCCACCAAGCGCCGATTACTGGCTTTCTGCGTCAACCAATCCGCATCAAATTCCGATCGAATTTTCCAAATGGAAAATTTTGCTTCTTCTATGACCACGAAACTCGCTCGTTTGCAAGCCTCTTTTTCATTTTTCCTCCCCGTTCTTTAACACAATGTACATCAAAGTGCCCGCACCCCTTGCACTAACTAATGGCGCTGTTAAGTGTTTTTAAGAACGCTATCGGCACGCATAAGTTTCACAACCTCAACGTAAAGGTTGCAGTTCTCATCACCTTTTCCACGTCAACTCTGTTCTCGCAAATTCTACCCCTACTTCCCCTTACCATGTAACTTCGAATTACACAACACTCTGCTCGAACTCGGAAGTTTCACTGCTAATTGAATGCCCTCGTAATGGCGGGTCTCTCTCTAATTCTCTGGTACATAACTACGCAATTTCTCTCTACAATCCTACAAGATAGCGTTTTTCTTACTGACCGCTTCACGCATTCAGACGACCAACTACGTAACACCGTTAACGGCATAACCCAGAAGAAGGGGCCGGCCAACCGTCCGGTGTATTAAAGTGACGGCCCTTCCGCAGACGAGAGGTAGCGCGTCTAATTCTATAGGACTGATGATCACAAAGATATTTTCTTAATGAAATCTGTTCCTTAAAAACGGATCTTCCAACAGGTACACGATCAACCTTTCGGAAATATTAATAGTTTTCGTGTAATTTTGCGCGAAATATAGCCAATTTTTTCTCGAAAAGAAACGCTCTCTTTTCTTCCATGACAGGGTTCCCAAGAAGGTCTTTTATGCTATTCAATATGGGTCAATTTGAAATAATCAGTTCGTGGAATTTTTTAAGTTCTAGGTGATGTTAAACACAGTTTTCGAAAAATTCGGTCGTCGAATATGCATTTGGTATCAAATCGAAAATATTTTCGGGCGACGTTATTTAGATAAATATTTGGAGAATTTATTTATAACTGATTTTATTCAGATTAATTACTTTTCATTTTACACTTTTCTCACTGATAACACATACATTTAATTAACTTACAACAAAAGGACAATTAGTTACTACCAGTGCAAATATGTCTGTTGGAGTATCTACCAGTGTACAAATATTTACACAGATTTCTAAGTAAGGACCGAAATAAAAAAAGTTTTTTTTTAAACAATGTTGGAGGCCCAGATTCTTAAATTAATCTAAGCATCACAGTAAAGTAATCTGAGTTACTCGACTCTGGGGCCGGTTAAACAAAACCAAATATGGCGCATTGGTCAATATTTCTTTTACCAATTATTAAATATGCAAATCATTTCCTTTACTCCCTATTTATATCATGCCATGCACTTGAAGTTTTATATAGAAAACTGCCTGCATGTTTAATGAACTCCTGGTGTCAATGAGGTCCTAACTACTTGCAAAGTTCACGAAAAAATAAACATACTCCGACACTCGTCTACGCAACGTAGCTTGTTAAGAGTGCAGGGAGCGCGACTCTTCCCTGGGCTTTGCCACTTATATAGGCCTCCTTATGTCACAGCTTACGTATAAATTATTGGTCCACGACGGAGGTTGGCAGCGCCTCTAATGAGTGGGCATATAACTTCCGTGCGCAGAGATTCGAAACAGACACTGCCGAGTGTACATCGAGTGCCTACCTCGGTGTAGTGATTTGTGGCGTAGTACTGGTGACAGTGTACGTTATTTTTCTGTTTGGTGACTGTGTCCTAATATTTTTTGTGTTATAAGAAGTTCAATTCTACTTCCTGTTCCGCTTTCTAGGGGCCACATTAAAGACAAATGAGCATTGCCAACAACGTAAATGAAAATAGATTCTCTGTCCCCGCTTATTTTGCCTTTAGTGAAGACGAGTCGCGGTCCAACGACAATGTTACACTATTAAGGATCTAAGTGTTAATGTGGCAGAGTTGCAGAACCCGATGGATATCGAAGAAAAATCGTCCCATCCTGCGAGAAAGAGATAAGCGGAAAGCTGCGAAACTAGTGTTCAAAACAAACAGAAGAAGAACTTAGTCAAAAATCGACGCTCCAAGGAAAATGAAACAAAATAACTGAAATTCTTTGATGAGCGTCGATATATAGTACAATACGGAATGCAGGATATGGTTCCTTACATCCTCCAAGTGACACAAAGTGTTCCTTGAGACGGACCAGGGCATAGAACCCAAGGTTTTTAAAAATACTCTGAGGAAGAAATTCATCTCAATGCAACACATTATGAGAAAGGGCAGAAATCTAGTGGAATACTAGGGAACGTACTACTAGCGACGTGATTTAGATGCCATGAACATTGCCAGTGATATAAATAAAAACCACGTTAACCAATTTAAACTAGTAAAAGCTTGGAGAATCGAAAAACCTAAAACAGTAGAAGGTGAAAAAGTGAAAGTCCCTACCAGGATGGTGGTATTGATCTTCGAGGCGCAAATCCTTTTAGGTACGATCAGGGCAATGGGAGTATTAAAGAAGGTTAACGTGTGTGTGTCTATATATTGTGACGTAACGGGTGCTCGCGCGGTGACGTAGCGTCCGCCGGGCGGAGGGCCGTACTTCAAGGTTGGCAAGATACTTTTTGATACCTCCTGTAACGGAAGTCAGGGACCGGGGGAGCGCAGTTCTCGACCTGGTTGCTCCCACGCTTCCCGGAATGAAAACCAACAACACAGAAGTAATGTACCTAGAACAATTCTGAGGATTATAGACAACCAGCTTTAAAAAAACGAAAATCAAATTATTTGATTTGTACAAAAAACTCAGTCATTTGGAATGAACATTATCCTTCCATATAATCTGTACAACAATTATGTACATTTGCACCAAACACTTCAGAATTGTACGTTTTTTATTACAATTCCCTTATTTTCAATAAAAAAAATTACCCAAATTTGATGAACACACATTAGAAATGTAAGTAGTTAAATGTAAGCAGTGAAATAAACATTCTGTACCATTTTTACAAAAATTGTAAGGAAAAAGAAGATTCAAAATTGATAAAGCTTTTCATTGGTTTTGTTAAATTTTCAAAACACTTTGGAGTATCATTCCCCAAACTCTTAAATGATTATATTAGTTCATTACCATATATGTAATCATTGAAATAATTTACCCTCTTTACCCTGCAGGGTCACACAGCAATCCTGTCACATGCTAATTCTACATGCCATGAAATCACATCATACCAATTAGAATCATAAGAAATTCGTGAATACTTTTTTTCTGAAAGTAGTGGCAGTAGAAATAGCTGTGTAACTGTTCTCCCAATCAGCTTTTTTTTCACAATCTGTGATATTAGACAATCTTCAATAAAATATTGCATTACCATAAAGAAACAGCAGAATCTCACCACCCAATTTAACAGAAATTAACAGATCTTGACACATTCCTTATAGTAGTAAACTGCAATATAAGTTACAAATGGACAGCACATGATTGTCAACAGTACCAGTTAATGAAATTGAAAGTTCACCTTTCTTCAAGCTCTTTTCCTATTTATAAATGATTGGTTCACTATTCACATGTGCTATTAATGATTGAAAATTGATACATTAATATGCACAGTTACATTTTTTAGTCTCTTAAGTACTCAACTTAAAATAATGCAACAGAACACCTTGTATTTAAAAGAATATTATACATGCGGCAAAAGAACAGTCAGAAAAGTTTCAAATACTAGGACTCGCACCTACAATACTTTCACAATTACAAATTGGAGTACCGCATCTCAATTTAAGAAGAGATTGATCCTCTAACCTCACGCCAACACAGTTCAACTATACAACCGTTTATTAAAATCTTTATTAGCACTCACAATAGTCAGTTAGGATTCCAGTTCACGTTTATTCCTATTCCCCTATCCAGTTCACTTTGCACTATTTCTAGCCGGCAGAAGTTTTCTGTAAAGAAGAAAGTGAGTAGGGTAAGGTCAAGAAGGTTCCTAAAATATTTGTGTTTCCATTACAAAGTCGACACCCAAAATTACTGAAGATGGTGAGGTGAATCAGCCAGGGACTTGGAGAGGACGAACCTAGCTAGTGAAAATATAATTCCAAAGACAACATCGATCTCTACTCTTGAAATTCAACATCAAGATCAACAACAACAACAACAACAACAACAACAACAACAATAACAAGAACATAGACGAAAAGACAAGGACTTTGAATTCAGAGACTAAGGTCTCTATTTTTAAGAATCCACAAACTTTTCTTTGAATAAACATTCTTCTTATGTTGATATCGAATCGTTTATGATAAATTCTTTTGAAGATTTTATCTTATATTCTTCTAAATTTTAATTTTCCGTTTCCCCATTTTTTCTTTTATTATTTTTTCTCTTCATGATTATATCTCTTAACATATTATAGTGGAATTCCAGAAGTTTCATTCCCAAATCCCTGAATTCTTAAAAAAGTAGCCCAGGAGCATATATTATTATTTTATTCGAAACGTGGATATGCAGACACAAAAATGCCGATTTTATAAGCTTTAATTCTTCTCGATTTGATAGTTTAAATACAAAAACAGGTGGTTTGGCCTTCGTGGTTAGGAAGGATTATTCTCAAGTCGGGCTGATTTGAAATTCAAGTATAAATCAATTCCAAACCTCAGAATTTCTTTAACTTTAATTCCAGCACATGTTCGTATACATTCTAGAACATTCCAGCACATGTTCGTATACATGGAAACGAAAATGCTGTTAGAGAAACAAAATCAGCTATAAATGATGGCATGGTTTATCCTTACTGTATTTCGGTATCTGATAATGTTGCCATAAAGAAGGAGGTTTGTACTTAATGTAATTTTGCAAATATGGAAATTTTTCTCGTTGTAAAGGCAGAGATATTTTTTATTTACAATAAAACATCAATACCAAGGTCTTAGAGCTTCAAATTAACACTGGCAAATAAAAGGTTAAATCAATTCACTCATAAATCACAGTTTCAATTGTTTAAAAATTGTTCACCATAGACCTGAAAGGTTTAAAAAACGTGGTGTGGACAATGACACCGCTGATCATTTATGAAGGCAATGCACATTATGTGATCATTTAAGATATGATGGATAAACTCTACCGTCTTAATTTTAACCCAAAAAAGTGTCGACGTTCTAAAACATTTTATACATTGCCTTCCAAAGAAATAAATAAATAACTATATAAATAAGTAAAATATACATATGTTTCCTCTGGTCCAAATATTGCCGAGCTAATTCTGCGGACGGACATGCACTACTTTTTTCTTCAATTTTTCATTTATTTCACTCATATTATCACACGCGGGGTCATCTTCTCGCTGAATAGAGGAAGACAGCTCGTACCGGCGACCGACGATTAGTGCTTAGGGCTTGAACCAGAAGGCCATGTGAGGAGAGGGGTTCTGCTCAGCGACCACATAGGGAATCCAACGGTCCCAGTCGCTGAGATCCTCGCTCATGTAATGAAGCAGATACTCCTTGAGGATACGATGAGAGTGCTCCAGCGCAAACTTGATCTGCGGATGGTAACCAGTTGTATGCGGACGTATAATACGTAGCAGTTTGCACACATCAACAAAGACCTCGGAGGTGAAGTTGGAGCCACGGTTAGTTAAGAGCATCTCTTGAAGACCAAAAGCATGTATGATTTTATGTACAAAAAGATACTGTTTGACTGTTTGGTTTGGCATGGGGACCGCAATTAAATATTTAGATAAATAATATTGAAACGTAAGAAAGTAACAATTACCTTGAGATTTATAACAGAGGGGCCGTACCACATCCGTATCTTTCGAATATTGTCGTCGACGTCGGCGTTAAAACTCTTTTATCTTTAACCGTTTTCTCAGGTATATTTCCTTGGCAAGACGAGGATTCTTAACAAAATTTCCTTACATTTTCTTTCACACGAGGCCAGCATTATCGCCCACGATTTCGAGTTAAAATACGTACTATTCCTCATTTCAGATCTAAAAGTTCGGTGTGATACTCTTGCGGCAAAGACTGACGAATATTATGTAATTTTGCAGTGATTTACGTATCCCTAAACTCCCCCCCTTCGGCGGACTGAAGGCAACGTGAGCGGTGCGCGGCCAGAATATCGGTCGGTGCCCGGGTGAAGTTGTTAGCATTTGAATTTGGAGCTCCCTTTTTATATTCAATGTCACAATTATACTCGAACAGAGGTATGCGCCACCGCGTAAACTGCATTATAGCCAAAGTTCAATTGGATAACCATTTTCAGAGCTGTTTTCAATTAAAATCTTAAACTATCTTCCATAAACATATGGTCGGAAATACTCCACTTCCGACACTACTTCAAAAAGTTCTTTCTCAACAACACTATAATTTCCCTCAACGGTATTTCGAGTTCTACTAGAGAAGACAATCGAGTCCTCCGGATTTCCGGTTTATTGTGGTTTCAAGTGTGAATTTTTAAGAGGAAACTTCTTTTAAAAAGAACGGTCTCCATTCTCCCACAGAGTACACAGGACCTTTTTTTCTGGGATGCAACGCCGGTTATTAGGAACTAATATTTTTTAATTCCAGAGAAAGTTCAACAAGTGGTTCCGGCAAATTTTGGTTCAGTATAGTTATGTCAACTGTTTAGAAAAAACCATCATCATTGTTCCTCGAGGGCATAACAGGAACTTTTTATGGTATGCAATTCCGGTTGAATTGTATTAATCATTTCGCGTCAAATTTTTATTTCATACAACATTCAACATTTTTTTCGAAAAAATTGTGGTGTAGAGTAAGTATGGTTACGGCCGTTTATTTACAACGTACGGTCTCATTCCTTTTCACATCTTTCGCTGGAAGGCCTTTTTTGGAATTCGATGCCGGTAATTTTGAATCAATCTCACGCGGAATTTTTTTTCTTTTCTAAAATGCTGAGCACGAGTCTTCTTCAAATTTTAGTTTCCGGTGTATACTGTTATGAGCAATCGTTTAGAAGCAACATTCACGTTTTTACTACGACATTTGCTCTAAGGTCTTTTTGGAGATCTAATACCAGTTAGATTTAACTAATCGGTTCGTAGGAAATTTTTTATTCTACATAATATTCCACATGTGTTTAAAAACAATTTCTCCTCTTCTCCATGAGAGCGTTTGCCTGAAAATTTTCTTGCGATTCAATGCCGGTTAATTAATCAGTTTAATTAACAATTCAGAAATCACTACGAGCAAGTTTTTTTTAAAAAATTAACACCTGTTTTTGGCACGTTTGTACCCAGATTTTCTACTTTTACGGGCAATTGGTTACAAGAAACAGTCTCAAAACGGGAAATCGGACGAGCCTACCACGGAAATAGAAACAATGTCCAAACTGTCTTAACGAGGTGTGATAAGTAACGATAAAACTACCTAACATCATCGTGACGTGTGGTGAGGTTGGCGTCGCGTGGGGTGGGGAGCTTGTACAACGGTGGGAAGCGCTGCAAGAAAGCGAGCAGCTCTGGAGACAGGACAGGAGTCGGCATGGCACTTTGTCGGTGTAACTCAGAGGTAGATAATAAGGTTCCGTAGCGCAGGCGGTTTGTGCGCGCGCGCGTGAAGAAAAGACGAGTGGAGCGTCCAGTGTAGCTGAGGTTTACTTTTCAAAATTGACGCCGCGTCGCGAAAAGCATTCGAATCAGCGTCAGATCCATATGTAAAGACGATCATTCCACTCGCGCGCTGCTTCTGAGCTACCGCAACCGACCGAGAAAGCGCCCGTTATGGTCTCCATGTTACACAAACACCCTTCCCGCCTATTAATAACCGGAGGGGAGAACCTGACTCCCGCGCCTTGCTCCTGACTTGTAGCGGGTTGGATATGCGCATTTCGTGGCATGTGACGTCCCTGCCGCATGTTCATTCCAAGGGCTCCCACTCTGTGAGAATCCGCGTCAAGTAGAGTCGGCGTTAATTTTTTCTTCTTCAGACATGGTCACAACGACGTTGCGAGTATTCGAACGAGTGTCAGAAGTGAACTGTGCGCGGGGTCCAGGATACGTTATTTATAGCTTCGTGCGCATGTTGTCAGCCACCTCGACGTGATCGAGAATAGCCTTCGTTTGTGGTCCACATATTACATGTGCGCAGCTGACTGCCTCCCTGACAGGTTGACTGGCTTTGGGGCGAGACCTAGCGCACGCACGTGTTTCAAATTATTATTATTATTATTATTATTATTATTATTATTATTATTATTATTATTATTATTATTATTATTATTTACATTATTATTATTGTTATTATTATTAATATAATTATCATGATAAGATGTATTATTCTACATACAAATGTCTGGAGAGGGAAAATAAATAGGATAAGGAGTCTTTACATGGTGGTGGCAAGATTACGAAATAAACAGACACACTCATTTGCAATAAAAATGTAGAAAATTTATTAAATGCAGTCTTTCATGGATACAAAAACTAATAAAACTATAGGCTCTCGTATCCGTGTATCGGAAAATCACTTTGAAATATCAGTCCTCGTCCACTTTTTCTTGATCCTGCACTTTTTCAGAGATGTGGGAAGACAAATATGGCTATCAGATTCATCATCTCTTATCGTTCGGAACAAAGATAATAAATGATGTGACTGATAACCACACCTGTCCTTTAAAACTCTCTTCGAATTCGCCAACAAACGTCGCACTTCCACTTTTCCCTTACACGAGATTACTCATCTTTGTCAATTGCTTCATTCATATCAAAAAGCCAATGAACCAAGACGACGGAACTCACGAGGGGTATTGCACCAATATCGTTTGGACGATCATCCATTTTCTCATGATCCAACGGACATTTGCAGAGAGATGGGCAGACACATACGGTCGCCAGCCACACCACGCGGCAGCTACACGTCTGTAGAAACCTATTACTGGGTAGGCCTACCAAACATTATTGTCCTCAGAAGGGAATTTATACATTTACTTGTAGATATGTAAACGCAGTTTATTCATTTGTCAAAATTCGATGAGGAATTTGGAGCAGGTAGTGTCATTTTTTTCGCTAAACCCACAACTTTCATAGTTAAGGTTGAAATAACGAGAATGAAGTTCAAACCTCTGATATATCACCAACCAGTGAATATCTTTTACTGATAATTTAACCCGTGATGACGCACAAACTACTGAGCCCGCTATTTATTTTTTATTTATTAAGTAACATTAATTAAATTATGATAATAATAATAATAATAAGAAGAAGAAGAAGAAGAAGAACAAGAACAAGAAGAAAAAATAATAACCCCAAAATATTGTTCGGCGAACATAGAATTAATATTTTGATATTTATTTAAAACAAGAAAAATGTTAAATTATGTATCATATATATTGAGAAACTAAAACAAACGAAGCGTGATGTTAAATCTATTTTAATATATATTTTATATGGCAAGCCTATTTCACTTTTAAATATTTTATGAAAAACAAGAAGAGAAGGCCCGTGCCTTCGTCTTTGAACTCGTGTTTCCGACGGTCACCTGCTCTCCCTGTTTGGGTGGAGTTAGGGGAGAGAGGATTAAGCCTATTTCCCGACAGTTTACTTGCTTCAAACCGCCAACCGCTCTCCGACCCGCTCAAACATAGTTGTTAGTTATATTCGCTCTGCCTGCTGTGGGTTGGGTTTTAAACTGATCATCTAGTACCTCGCACCATATCTCGCTAACTCTCCCATAGTCAATCACTGGTTTCACCTTTGGTCCATACTTCAGTGTGATAATTTGATTTTTTATTTGTTTTTAACAGTTGAAAAGTAATGGTATTTCAAGTGCAATCTTGGAAAAATTAAAGAAAAAAGTACTGCGGTGTCGGGTAATAGCTCGGCAATACTTGGACTAGAGCAAACATAAGTAGAAAACACCATGATAAATACGGTGATAATTTAGTATTAAAATTACTTGAACAAATGTTTTCGAAAAATTAAATTTTCCGACCCAGCCTCGAGCGTAAGCTTCAGCCCTGAATCACAAACAAAGCAAACTTGCCAATTAGAATACTAGAAGTGCCAAACATAAACACGGCCGTAGTGGATAAAATAAAGAAGAAATTAAAAGGCTCAAAATATGTAGGGGATTATGAAATGTTCTACAGTGATGTACAGAAAAATATAAGAGCGTCAAAAGGAGAAACAATATTTCTAGATATCAAATGTAAACCAAAGGTTAAAGAATAGGAATATACATGGAAGATCGAATTCACATATCAGTGTGAGACATGATCACGGACGGTCTCTTTTGTGATTTAATGCCGGTTAATTGGAACTAATCAGTTGGCGCAATTCTTTTCATTAAAACAATTTTAACAAGTGCTTTCGGAAATATTTTGGCCCAGATTTTCTACTGTTACGGGCAATTCATTAGAAGGAACCGTCTCAAAAAGGGAAATCAGTCGGGCCTACCACGGAAATCGATGCAATACACGCTCTGACGTAACGAGGAGTGATAAGTGAAGCCACATCTCCCTCACGCTATCTTGACGTGTGCTCAGGTCGGCAAAGCGTGTGGTGGGGACGACGGCGGCAAGCACAGCGAGGGAGCGAGCGGCGCTGAGGCTGGAGGTGCGTCGGTATGGCGCTTTGGCGGTGTGTCTAAGAGGTAAGAAATAATTGATTGATTTTTTTTGTGTTTCCGGGCGCGTCAACTACTTCGGTCATTAGTCCCGTTAGTGTAGTGCATGTTTTCCCCCGGCAGATGGCAGTGATCTTCCCCCGATGGATGGCGAGATCCGGCGCCGACCTACCGTCGACTAGTGGAGTTCCCCCCTTACCAGGACTCTCCCACCAGCGGGGCACCGCCCCAGCCGGGACAGGCTCTAAGCTCCCGACCGGTCTCCCGAAATATGTGGTAGTGTAGTGCATGTTAGTGTAATTGTGTGTGTAAGGGGAGAGGATAGGACAAGGAAGAGGAAGGAAAGATCGCGCGCGGTCCGTGGCCCGTTTGTTAGGGTAATGCTCCGGCATTCGCCTGGTGTTGATCGGAGAAACCACGGAAAACTACCGATCAGAGCAGCCGGCCGCTAGAATTCTCCTCCAAACAGCAGCTGAATTCGACCTAGCTGAAAAGCTAGTGTCGAAAATCCTGCCGCCATCAGGACTCGAACCTAGGACCTCCCGGTTAGAGGCGCTGCAGTAACATGAGTTGATAGGTAAGTAATAAGGTTCCTTAGCACGGGCGCTTTGTGAGCGAAGAAAAGGCGGGTGGAGCGTCCAGTGTAGCTGGGGTTTACTTTTCAAAATTGACGCCGCGTCGCGAGAAGCATTCGAATCAGCGTCAACGCTATATGTAGGGACAATCATTCCACCTGCGCGCTGCTTCCGAGCTACCGCCACCGACTGGGAACGCGCTCGTTTGGGGTCTTCATGTCACAAAAACACCCTTCCCGCCTATTTATAATCGGAGGGGAGGACTGGGCTCCCGCGCCTTGCGCGTGACTTGTAGAGGGTTGGAGTGGCGCATTTCGTGGCTTGTGACTTCCCTGCCGCATGTTCATTCTAAGGGCTCGCATTCTGTGAGATTGCGCGGGAAGAAGAGTCGGCGTTTATTTTTTCTCCTTCAGACATGGTCACAACGACGTTGCGAGTATTCGAATCAGCGTCTCAACTGAACTGCGCGCGGGATCTAGTATGCGTTAATTATCGCCTCGTGCGCTTGTTGTCAGCCACCTCGACGTGATCGAGGATAGCCTTCTTTTGTGGTCTACATATTACGTGTTCGCAGCTGTGTGCCTGGCTGACAGGTTGGCTGGCTTTGGGGGGGGGGGATCTGAATGCACGCACGAGTTCCAGATTATTATTATTTTTATTATATTATTATTATATTCATTATTTTACATACAACTGTCTGGAGACGGAAAATAAATACGAAAAGGTGGTGGTGACAGGATCAAGAAATAAACAGACACATTCATTTTCAATAAAAAAATGTACAATATTTATTTAATGCAATCTGTCATATACACACAATAATAAAACTGTAGGCTCTCGTTTAAATGTATAATAAAATCGATTTTAAATATCAGTCCTCGTCCATTTTCTCTTGGTCCTACATTTGTTCAGAGAGGTGGGCAGACAAATATGGTTATCAGTCTCATCATCTCTTATCGTTCGTAAAAAGATAATAAAAACTGTCAACCACACCTGCCTTTTTAAGCTCATTTTCGAATTCGCCAACAAACGTCGCTCGTCCACTTTCGCCCTTACACGAGATTTCTCATCTTTGGATACTGCCTCATTCATAACAAAAAGCCAATATACCAAGAGGAGGGAACTCATGTAGGAGTATGGCACCAATATCGTTCGGCCGATCATCCATTTCCTCATGATCCAGCGTTCATATGCCGAGAGATGAGCAGACACATACGGTCGCCAGCCACATCACGCGGCAACTTTACGTCTGTAGAAACCTACTACTGGGTGGGTTCTACCCAGTCATACGTCACTAGATAGGCCCATGGTCGTCCTTATTTGAATTTTGACGCGCGACGCCATATGCACATGTATTTTCACGAACGCGCTCTGACGGCAAATCTGTGAACTACTCATTTTCATAGTTTGCGCTATCTCAGGCGGTTGGATTTCGTTTGAATTTCTGTCTCCAGCGTAGGATGTGTGGTCTATGCGTGCTTATTGTGGGACCGTTAACGGTCTCTAGTCACCAGTTACTTTGAGTTTAGGAAAGAAATCTAGTGTTTTATAGCTTAAGCGCATTGCCTGAAGTATGTATTATGACCACAAGAAGATGCTGGGTGTCCAATTGCACAAATTTACAAGAAAATTAGCCATTAAAACGTGATGATTTGGGTTTCCAAGAGATGTGAAAAAGTGAGTGTAATTTTTCGTATCTTACATTTTTATGCTTGTAATTTGTAGATTAATGCTGCTGTTAATTTTTTTTTAAAGTTACGTCTGTAAAATAAATAATTTGTTTTAGAGGCAGAATGGCTAAAAAATATTGGGAACCATCTCTCGCCAAATGCACATTTAACCATTAGTGAGTCAATATGCAAAGAGCATTTTCTGCATCTGCATGTAACTATGAACAATAATGCTACTAAAAACTTGGGATAATAATTGATCATTTGTGGATGAGAAACTATGGTATGCTGCAGGAAATGTGCCCAATACATTTGCTGATAGTATTCATGGTAGGTTTGTCTTGAAAGGGCATTCAAATAATTTAGTTGAAAGTTGTGGAACTTCTATTTTATGTTTCTGTTTATTTTCAGATCCCTTGTTTGAGACCATCGAGATTGTCACCAACTTCAATGGCTGTAGCTGGTAAGATTGTTTAAAAATAGAATTCATCTGTCCAAAGCGTAGCACAGTTTAACTCATTTTTTATTGTTTACATGTGTAGTTCATCTGTCCCTCTTGGCAAAAGAGCTTCAAACAGGACAGATTTTTTCAAGATTGCAAATGAGCATACAATTTTCTTTGGGGCATATTAATTTTGATTACACAACAGTAGATTGTTTAAAGAGAGTCTTACCACCTTTTTTTTAATTTTCAGGTCCTTGTGCACAGGCAGCAGTTCGTACTGAAAATGGTGAGTTTTTTTAATATGTGTGAAAGGCAAACAGAAGTATGCTACTGAAACCATAGCGTATTGGTAATAATTTATTATTGATTGTTACAGGTTCTTCTCTCTTTCAGAATGCTGGTACATCGAGTGTGGCACATACATTTGTGAGCCTTTTTCATGCCCTTATTTATTATTAGAGAATATTTACTAGATTGGTATTGCAGGCAGAATGACATGAAAAAAATGTGAAATATTATTGCTGATATTTCTGATTCTGATCTGAATTTTTGCAGTTCAAAAGGCATGTAAATGATTCATTAGAGTGAAAATAATGTTGATCTATAATTTTAATTTAAAAGTATGCCCAAATAATGTAAGATAACATGAAGAGATAATTTTGTTTTAAAATTATTTTCTTTGAGGAGTCACAGCTCAGAGAGAAAATTTTAAAGAATTAGTATGTGCAGTAAATGATATTATTAATTCTCTACAAAGTGTTTGCAGACACCTCTTCTGATCTGACAGAGCATTAATATCAGTGTGTACTCTGTCATTGGATGCGATAAAATTGTGAATATCAAATAATCAATTTCATTTTAAATTGAACATAAGATCCTGCACATTTCTGGAAACCTGTACTAAGTAGTGGTGGTACCAAGATAAGCTAAACCACAAAAATGTAATAAAAGATCCAAAAAGGTCTCACTTAATAGATTACAACCAAAGAAACGTTTACTTGGAACTCTGATGGAGTTTTGTAAAAAATATAGTTTTCCAAGTCATATTTTTAGTTATTTTCTCATAAATGTTAAATTGTAAATGCACCCTTATTTTCAACATCTGTACGTCGTAAACACCTGAGCTCTAGTTTTAAATGCAGTATTCTGTTATAATGAACAGTTTGGATCAAAGCTAGACAATTCTACTCATTGGTTAAAAGAATGTGATGTTATAATGCATGTGACATTACAATGCATCTCGATAAAATTGAAACTGGAGCTGGAAAGATAGATTGTTAAACCTTGTAAGGCAAAGTAGATAACATTTATATATCAATATTTGTTAGTTTTATTATATCTAAAGCCACTAGTAAGTGCAGTTACAGTTTAGGTTTGGACAACATGCTTAAAGTTCAATTTTTAGCACTGGTGCTAAAAATGGCACAATGCTCAAATGTTCAGGTACAACTGTTAAAGCAAGAAACAAACGTAATACTGTCATCTGACCTAATCAACTATTACTGACCTTTATGTAACAGTACATAATTAGGTGATTTATATTTTTGAATTAAAATAAAATAAAAGGCAGTAATACTGATAAAAGATTCACGGTGAAAGTGATTTTATTTTGCTCGTAGGATTGGGGCACACGTCCTATTGGCCTTATGTCACCACCTTTCGTTCTCGCAAAATAAAATGGCACTTTCACCAATTGTATCGTAATGATTTGTTTTACTTAAACAAAGATGCGATGTTTTCATTTGTTACTTTTAAGCACTGTTCATTTATAGTGCTCTCTAATAAAGTAGTATTCCATAGTATTCACATTAATTTGGCATGTCTCTAAGCAAGTGAAGTTGCATTTGAACTCCTGTACTGTTTATTGCCTTATGTATAACAAAATTGTTAATGCTATTGAAATTATAAAATCGTGTATTGTCAATATGTTCAATAAATACTAGATTTTACTGCTGTAATTTGATTTTTCTTCCATAAAATCCTTACAATTATTTTTGTTATTTTTTGATTAGTTAAGGTTGAAAATACAGGGAGTGGTTTTGGAGAAATATATGGAGTGAATATGGAGAAAATTTTAAAATTCCCGGGTAACTATTTTTTTCAAATTTTTCGGTTACTTCTGCGCTATTGGCTCTTCATTTGCCCAATAGAAATCAATACGGCTGCACACGGCGGCACCGGAAGTTGGGCAAATAAGGCTTCTCTGTTTAACATTGAGTGCCATCTCTGAGATATACTCTATGGGTCCACCAATCATAACTGTTCTCAGAAGATAATATTTACATTAGTAGTGTAGATATGTAAACGCAGTTCGTTCATTTCTCTGAATTCGATGAGGAAGTTGGAGCAGGTAGTGTCATTTTTTCGCTCTGTGAGCGAACGCGGAAAGGAGAGTCGGCGTTTATTTTCTCTTCTTCGGAAATGCTCACTACGACGTGGCGCGTATTTGAACCAGCGTAAGAACGGAACTGCGCGCGGGGACTAGTTGCGATAATTTTCGCCCCGTTGGCTTGTTGTCAACTACCTCGTCATGATCGAGGATAGCGATGTTTGGGCAAGGATAGCGAGTCGGCGTGTATTTCTTTCTTTTTTTCTTCAGAAGTGGTCACAATGCCAATAAGCTTTACTAAAGTCGGTACTCGAAAATGTCAGGTTGCCTCCGAATCCTTGCAGTATTTCATCAACGGTCGGTGGCGCATCTCTGTATGGTACTGTCACCGCGTTCAGTCGGGGGCGTGCAAGCACAATCGCAATCTTCCATCCTTCTTCTTAACGATTACTATCGGATTAGTGTACGGTGTTTGCGCTTTCCTAATGATTCCGTCATCCACCATTGACGCCAACAGCTCGGTTACTTCCTGTTTCAGTGCTATCGGGATGGGATAATTGCACTGTCTAAAGAGGGTGTAAATAGTGAGTTGAATACGGAACTTATAACCTTCGACTGGTGCTCGTTTTTTCTGAATATTTGCCATCCATTGATATCTTCCACCACCTACCTTTCTGCTATCTGTCCAGTTGCCCTATTTGCTCGACTTGACACCTCAATCTTTCTGGTAACGGCTCTTCTACTACGTCTCCCGTGCATTCCTCGTAACCTTCTCCCAACCCTTGGTCCATTTCAATTTCCTGGCCTCCTAATTCCACCACTTTCCGGTCGAGGTCGATAACAGTCTTATGCTCTGGCAAGACGTGCGTCCCCATGATCATCGGATGCAATAGCTTTTTCAACACCAACGTCACTACCCCATACATTTGGTTGCGGATTTCTACATTTATCATGATCAGTTTGGTAATAGGGCTGGACCTCTTTTGGGTGGCTCCCATTACGTATGCCTTATTCATGGACAAACTCATCACTGGTTTCCCTTCCGCATCTAATTCTTCATAATATTTCTCGGACACCACCGTAGTCGTGCAACCCGTATCTACTAATGCTTCCGTAATCATACCTTCATTCATCACCCTGATCGTGGGGCATTTTCTTATCCGAACGTCTGAGCTCTTCCGTCTCTGTCACGGCTGGTCGTCATACGCCACTGTCTGGATAGTATTAATGGGGACCACGATCGAGTTCTCACTTCTCTCGTCCGCGATGGGGCCTCCCTTCACCATGGACTCTCCTAGTTTAAATCTCTCCCCTCACTCCTACTCGTTCTAGGTCGTGACATCTGCTCCGTCGTATTCCCGCTTCGTCTCCCCACTTCCTCCTTTCGGCTAGCCTCTTGCCTTCCTCACTCAGTTGTACTTTCTCGTGTCTTGTTGCTGCCGGACTTCGCTTCTTTCCTGTTGATATCTCGGAGCGTGCCCCGTGCTTCCCATTCCTTGTCTGCTAGCATAATCTATTCTTACTGCATTAATGTTCCCTCGGTGCTCCTGCGAAGATTAAATCATACCCCCTCGGCTATTTTGGAATTTGTCTAAATCTGTGTAGTAAACACTGCACAGCAGATTTTGTATCGTGATCGGAAATTGCCGTGTCACAACACAAATAATTTCTTGGTCGTTCATAGGTGGGGTCAGCGACTTGAAAACCATACTTCTCTTCGCCGCGTAATCACGCAGGCCTCCCATGGAGCGGTTGTGAAAGCTGTCCATCAAGCTGAGTTTGTAATTTATCTGGATTTCCTCTTTCCAGTATCTTTCGAAGAATCGTTTCTTTAATTCCTTCTACGAATCCGGTAATACAGTGAATTTGTCGGCCCACGTCCGGGCATTTCCCTCTAACATTAAATAAAATAGTTGTATTTTGCATCTGTAAGATGTGTTGGTAACATCCAGATGTCGTTCTGCTGCTCGCATAAAAGCATATAGGTTTTCCTTCAGGTCCCCAGAGAACTTTAACGATTTCGGGTGCGTAATTGGTGGCATTCCGCCCCCAATAGTCGGTAGTACTCCACCCCCTTTCATGTCATCCACCTCCGAATTCAGTGACGATACTTTTTCTTCCATCTCGCTTCTAATCATTTGCTGCGTTTTCTTCATCCCTGCTTCATCCTATGAACTTTGATATCTTCGTCTGGTATTCCCCGATCTTGTTCTCAATTGCTTTGATACCTTCTTGACACTCGCTTCGTACTTCTCCAAATCTGTTGTCTTGTGCCCCGAGCTGGTCGCTGAATTGTTCTTGCAGGCGAGTTTCCATTTCTTCTCCTAACTCGTTCATTCCTGGTTCAAATTTTCTATCTTGCTTGTCAAATTAGTCAACGATCACTTGTTTTTGCGTCACTACTTGATTCGCTAATACACTTATTTGATTAGGTAGTTCCCTAGTTTGTTCTTCCACTCTGTTTTGCTCCTCCGTCAATTCCCTATTCTGTTCTCCAATCCTCCTGTCCGTTCTTCCTCTTTCCTGTCTGTTCTTCTATTTACATCCTGCTTTGTTCTTCCATTAACGTAATTATCATCTGAATCGCATCCGAGTGGGTACTTGCTTGGTTCTCCCGATCCAGATTCCCTGCTACTACCTGGTTTATCGGTGTTGACGTAATTCTAATTTCTCGGCTGACGTCTTCTCCCGTCTCATCCCTCCATTTATTATCATTCCCTGCATCTTCGCCTCTCGACAACGCGCTCCCGCCTTTTCCTTCATCGCTACTTTCCATCCTCCCCACTTTCTCCTCCCGTCCTAATTCCTCCTTTTGGATCTCCATTTTATCGTGAAAACACTGTTTACCAGCCTTCTTTGCAATGTCTGTTTCTACAATACCTTATATTCCCTACGTTCACCTACGCTCACGGTGATCCCAATGATTGACTATACCATAACACAAAAACAATACACTTTACAAATACCCTAGCAGTGATTCTCAATATTACCTTACCACACACATGATCATTTTCATTCACACATACTTTAGGGCTTCTCGCTGGTGCATGAAAAACTATTTCTAGCTATCCTCTTACATTTAAACATTGTATTATAATCCTTACAAGTATTCCATAACTTTCATAAATTTCCTCTGCCCATGCACCTTCTCACACTTTACTGATCACATGACTCAAATGCTCTATTTCCAGCTAAATTCTATAAGCTTGTATCAGACAAAGATTTAATAATAAAAGGGAATCTACACACATTCACAAATCTAAGATTTGCAGTATATCCAAACCGAATTACTTTAGGGAATCAATTTGAATAATGCTAATACATACACAAATTTCCACAAAAAAATATCATTGTAAACATAGAATTTCAGAAACAACCTTCATAAAATATGGACTAAAAAAGAAATGAATCATTCAACACTGCTACTGGACTATTGAAAGTAATAAATGAATCCATAACTGTGTAAGTTCACTGCCTGCCGCTACGAAAATGATGTTTCTATTAATTAACCCCATTTGTTTTCAAAATAACAATGCATAACTTAGTTTTAAACACAGAGAATTTGCAGACTGACTTAAACAAAAACAAATAAACATTTAAAATATACACTTGAAACACTACAAATAAAGACTTCACCGAACAATATTTTTTAATTAATTTTTTAATGTTTTTTCATAAGCAATCAATGAGCAGTACATTATTAAACATGAACTCATCTTATTTTGGATGAAATACACGATATATCATATGAAAGATGAACATATAACATAGACAAGTGATATGCACAACTCGCACAAAATAGCATCAAACAACTTTTGTATTCGTTGGAAATTTACTTCTGTATTTGCAAATACTTTAGTTCATGCCTAATCAAAAGAAAATAAATTAGTATTGGCAAGCATCACAGATTGTAACATTTGGGATATACTTCGGCACTTGAAATACATCAGTGTTTGTTTACACATATTCAGCAAATTACCCTTGAAATTGTTCTTAAGACTACACCAGTACATATATGAATGATCTGGTTCACAAGTCTCAATGAGTTCGTTCTTATACCTGCTTTGGAGGGGGTGAGAGCTCATTTAAATGGAGAGATATCTCACACTTTCTTCCATCAATGCCACACTTCTCTTAAAAACCTGGGCTAAACTAGTGTTATATCTTCACGACATGTAAAGGCACTTCCAGAGGTCGCGCCTGCGCAGTAATATCCCCACGGTCAGGAGTGTGCTTCCACCGCCCGTAAGCCACCATGTTCCCCGTCTTTCCCCTTCAGCTCCGCGGGCGCCACCGACCCCGGCTGCTCGCTCGCATTTCCCAAGTGTGCTCTAGCCTGCTGTCGCGAAGGGCATTAGCGGCGGACTCTCAATCGCAGCTTCCAAACGGCGCGTGTTTTGAAATACCATCGGAAACGCTCTGAAAGGTCTTGTATTCCCTTCATGTTAAAAAATGTTTAAGAAACATTGCACCGCAGTTATTTGGGTGTGCACATGCGAACGTGCCAATACCCACGAGCCGCCACTGACAGCTACCCTTATTACAATTTCCTAACAAAGAATGTTCAACACATAAAAACCTGACTCGTGGTTCGGCGACCCTGCCAGCCAGGGGGCGCCGCGGCGAAACGGGTGGCTCCCCGGCGGGGTTCGGCGTCGCTCGGCTGTTCTCGGTGCTTCCTTTGTTCTGCTCGGATCACCACACGCCTTCGGCCGTTATCCATCCGGGCATTATCGAGGTTCCATCTCGGCATCCGAGCATTATAGAGGTTCTGCTCTCATCCGCGCCATCCGCACCGTCACCTTCGTAGACGCGCTACTCACAATAAGATTGTCTACAGTCCTCGCCGAATGTTTCGCTGCAGTTGCACTACCACGTGGTGTAACTCGTCTCACGACTGATCTCTGGCACTCTCCCAGTCCTTAGCGTTACAATTCCTAATTAGATTTTGTAGATGGTTGACCATGCTCACCTCCACATCAATTCTCACTTTGCCCATTTTCCATCGGCACGCATCACATCTCCCCAGTTCCTTAATTCATTCACAAACCACACAAGTGCACGCACCCGCTCGCCGCGTTACCCTGGCTCGTTCAGAACGGGTCAGTCGGCAACGGAGCTACCGCATAATTTAACTGGATTATGCCGCTGCACCTCTCTTTAGAAACGCGATGCGTTTCTATATATATATATATATATATATATATATATATATATATATATATATATATATATAGCAAGCGTACTTGGAAAGTACGTACCGGTTCAATCTAGCGCCGCAACAGCGCCCCGCGCATGCACACTAGTCTTTGTCTATTGGCCTTAAATTATCGCCAGTTTGGTTGCTCTATGTTTATTTATTTATTCATTTGTTTATTTTACGTCAAAAAAACAGTTAAAACTATGTATGTCGTGCTACGGGGAGAAGTGAATTCTATTCAAGTTTTCAAAATACTGTGATCCCTATACTAAGTCATATAATGCTTGAATTTTTAATTAATTAATAAAAACACACAAAAACGCTCCTATGTAAAAAATCTATTTTCAAGGATAAATAAGCAATAAATTTTGTCCTCTTATCCATTAGGTCCTTCGTCAAGGAATAATACTTCCTGCCGCGACAACATGGAAACGATAATTTGAGTAACTATATTTCCCACTGAATTCTAGAAGTCGCGCACAGATAATGAATGATGTGTTTTCAGTTTGCTGTGCACATTTAAAATGTTTATGGCAATTCGTTCTCCCGCCGGCTGTGAGATTCGTTCGATGATCCAATTTTTGAACGCAAGGAATATTAAACCGGCCGAAATTTATCCTCAAGTTAAAGACGTTTACAGTGAAAACGCGATAAATGAGCAAATGGTAAGAAAGTATGTAAGAATGTTTAATGAAGGTCGAACAAAAGTCCACTATGAGGCTCGAAGTAGTCGGTCTTCTGTTGTCACCGATGATTTGGTAAGGAAAGTTGATGAAGAAATTCATGAGAACAGACTATTCACAATGACAACGCTTTGAGAGGTATTTCCACAAATTCCGCGTACTGTTTTCTTCAAAATCGTTACTAACCGCTTGCGTTATCGCAAACTGTGTTCCCAAATGGTTCTGCAAATGCTCACTGATGTTCACAAAACAAATCGACTTGGTAGTGCTCTGGCATTTCTCTCACGGTACAATCAAGGCCGTGAACTGGAAACTCTGTGGTGAATATGTTTACACTGCTTACAGAGAATAAAGTAACAAAACACCGTATATACATTCCCCGCCATTCAATTGTAGTGATTGGTAGCATTTGTGAGATCGTGGAAGATATGTTCTGAAAAATTTGCTACGGCGAAAAGAACTCGTACAGTAAATTTCTCTGTAGAAGACAAGGAAGTTTTTGTGGATTTGATCTACAAGTTCAAACCTATTACAAACAAAAAATCCGGTCCAGCAAATCGGGTGAAGTAAGCACGTGCATGGGCTTCACTTACTGCGGAATTAAATTCCATTACTACGTATGCGTCTCTCACAGTGGATAATTTGAAATCCCCGTGGAAAAACATGGGAAGAGATACAAGAAATGCCATTTCCGCGGAGAAGGAAGTAATTTTTAGAAATGGTAATTATAATCAGTAATTCCTAACAAACATATCTTCTCTGAACTAGATCATTCGTCTAATTTCTTTTTTTGAATTTTTTAATCGCTTTATAATTTATATTTCTGATTCAGTACTATGCTTTACAAGCTTTTTATTACAACTAGTTACAATTAACAAATCATAACTTTCTTATCTGATAAAATCATAAGAGATACTTCATACTCACAGTCACTAAAAAAATAAAATACTTGTGGTGAATTGGAATCTCAATTTTGTGTAGAGAATTGAAATGTAGGATATTTTGTATAATGAAAGGATGTTGAAATGTATACCTTATTCTACCATCAAGTTGGAGGAATTTGTATTGAATGTGAAGTTAAATTAAATGTAAATAATTGTAAACAAACTGTTTTACAAACCAATCGTTGTGCTTTTTATAGTCTCTTGTAAGCTGTAAACCCCAAATAAGATATGCTTTCATCATTGTGGTCTTATAACTAGAGCTGGGATTTTCGTGTAATTACACATTCTGTTACTCACTGTTTAGAAGTTGTAAAAGAATTAATCTCTCAAATTCTCATAAATGTAACTGACGTGAGCTTTATTTTATCAATTATAATGAATTTAACATATTGTTGATTGATATAAGATTACCTAATTCAGCTTATTTTTCTTTGAGAGTACTAAAAAATTAAGCTGCAATTTTTATTTATTTCTTGAGGCATTTCAAGAAAGTTGCTCATCACTTG
This sequence comes from Teleogryllus occipitalis, assembly GCA_011170035.1. Classification (NCBI taxonomy): domain Eukaryota; kingdom Metazoa; phylum Arthropoda; class Insecta; order Orthoptera; family Gryllidae; genus Teleogryllus; species Teleogryllus occipitalis. Next base: position 113,298 of record BLKR01001497.1, read on the forward strand.
AATGAGAATTTTCTTTTGTAGTAAGTTTTATGGTATGCAAAATATAACATAAATATGAATCACTGAATATTTTCAGCCTCATTTACAGCTTATTCTCGGGATAATTTTAACAGCTATGTAACTGTCGTTCTTTCTGAGAATGTCTATTTTATATCAAAAATGCAATCAAAAACTTAAGGTTGTACCTTAAATGAATATATGATATTTCTGGGAACATAGTATCAGGGAAAATTTCTTATAGAATATGAGCTCTTGTTACTTCATTCACAGGAGATATAATTTTTTTCAATGGTCTCAGAAAACTTGAGAAAGTTCTTACTGTGTTGCCATGTTAATGAATTAATGTATTCAATACATCATGAAACATGAAGAAATACCTAGCACTACTTTTAACAAAAATAATAAAGAGGAAGAGATGTTCTCTGTTGTTTATATTTTAAATGAACTTTTTAATTCAGAAATATATTTTACGATATTTGTGAGATTTTGTACTTCATAAATCTTGGTAGGCTACCCGAATATCTTAGTATAATTTTAAAACAACCAAATTCTAATTTGTTAAGTTGTAATACGTAACTTGTAAAGCTCTATGTTCAGTTTAAAATGTTACTGATATTATAAATCTTGTATTATATTTTAGGTGAAGGTGTATTTGGAGGGAGAGGCTGAGGGCATCTCCAAACGAGAATCCAGGCATTGCTAGGCCCTGCTGCAGAAGGGCTAGTGAAGGAATTTGATTCCTTTAGAAATTTCCATCTGCAGGCAGAAGCAGCGGTAACTCTGATTTGCTCAGACGTATTATTGCATTAGAAGAAGAACTTCACATGGGACTGATTTTATAACTTCACGAATAGTTGGAAGATCTAGTACTATTTCATTCACATTACAGAGAATCCAGATAAGATTATTTTCTGATTTTACAATCAGTAATGTTTTGTAAAAATAGTGTTTAAAACTAAACATCAAACCTGGTTTCACTGTAATGTGAATTATCCCAATGTCTTCCAATGTTTCATAATATATCAGAGGTTTTCAGAATTTTCCTTATGAATTTTGTTTTAATTATATAGGAGGAGGAGACGGCTGCGGCAGTGGCGGTGGCGGTAGTTGTAGACACTCGCACCAATTGTGGTCTTGCTGAATGTCCACAATTGAGTGTGATTGCAACACGGCAACCAGCAGGCCAACCAGCAGGCCCACCGACAGGCCTGTCGGTAGACCCGTCGGCAGGCCCGTCGGCAGGCCCGTCAGTATCCCAAGTGCTCGATTGGAGTTCGTGGTCACCAAATGTGTCGAGGCCAATGTGTCTTTGGCATCACCGTTATCAATATTGGATTAAGGTCATGAGATTGTGGAAGAACATTCAACAATTCAAGAAACCAAAGGAAGATCACAGAGGACGAGCACACCTCAAATCGAGGAAGGAGGAAAATTAGAACTCCACAAGAGAGTCAGAGGAGACCCTGTTGATCGACAGCCACAAAGAACTTCATGACCAAAGAATGAAATTAGTGGAAACACTAATTGAAAATGCGAATAAAAATAGCGAAATTAATTTATTGATTCTTGAAGAAAGACTGAAGCAAGAAAAACTAAAAACAAAAAAAACTTGAAGCTTAATTACGAAAGTAAATTTTTCTTATGATAAATTCAATGTCCTAAAATAATTGTTAATAATTGCCCGACGAGTTGGATTAATTTCTCTTCTCTGTCTTGTTGCCTTTGTTTCCTTATTCTTCCTGCTACAATGATTTCATCCAATGGAGTAGGGATTTCCGAATCCGGGTCTCCTGGTGGATCGGGATGATTGGCCTCAATTAGAATATTATGGATAACTGCAATGGGAATAATGATTGCACTACATTTCAATTGGCATTGCATTCCCAATGCTAACACCGGAAACCGTCACTTCCAGATTCCAAACAGTCTCTCAACAACATTTGGAGGCCGTATCTGGCTTTCATTGTAAAGATTTTCTTCTCTAGTCAAGGGACTACTTAGTGGCATCATTATATATGGGCAGTTCATGTATCCGCTATCTGCTAATAGAATCGCATCATTGAACTCACCATTTTCAAATGTAAAGTTAATACTTGGGGAATTGAGAATGGTCTGTTCGTGAGTGCTGCCTGGCTACCGAGTTACAATGTCAATAATTTTCCTCCGTGCATTGCAAATAACTGGCACATTCAAAGACATGTATTCATTCCTGTTGCAAAAACATTCCGCGTACTGGCCTCCTGGAGAACCTGGGAAATTTTATGTGAGTGCAATCTAAAGCTCCGATTGCTTTAGGAAATTTGGCTATTCCATAAAAAGCCCAATATAGTGACCAATAACCTGCTGGTAGCTGTCAGTTGCATAATAACGTAGAAACAGAAGTAACTGGTTAATTGGTGCGATTGACTCGTTCCTGGAAATGAATATAAATTGAAACAAATTTCTAATAATGAGTTCTTATTTTTCAATAAATAATGAACTTAAAATATTATGTAATTAATTCATATTATAATTTGAACTTTATGATTTTGTGATTTAGTTTCGAAAATTTTTGTAATGACTCATGTCTGTGAAGAAAACTGTAGCCTATCTTCTGATAAGAATGAATTGTGACACTATTCATGTATAACGTACGTAATGAACGAAACCATTCATAACCTAATTTGCATTCATGAAGGTTATATAACAAGATAGTTTTTAATGTGCATGCAAAACTGTTACTTATAGGATTTGGTTGTGATAAAAGGTATGTAGCTATTACATGTAATATTTTCTGAACTGTTGGATAAAAACTCCAGATCCTGCTCAATCAATTCCAAGATTTCTAGTCTCGATTGTTTGGTACACCTGAATCTCGTTGAAAAGTCTCTATCGTCATACTCATAAAAATATTTTTTTCTTTCCCTGAAAACTTGCGGGCGCACAGACATTTCCAGGCTTTCTAAAATATCTTCGTCTTCCAATATATATTGCAGAGCTTTCTCTATTTTTCTCTACTGCGTTCTCGAACTGAACTGAACTGAATTAAACCGCGCTACGCTTAGCTTAACCAAGCGTTATTTGTAATTAGCTTAAACAAGCGCTAAAATAGCTAACGAAGCTGAGATCGCGCGTTAACTTTAACGGAAAGTTGAGAAGCGTTAAAGTTTGGTGAAACATGTTCTCTAACGGAACGTTAAACCTCCTAACGTCTAGTTATCGTGTTAACAAGCATTGGTGAAACCGCCCCTAAGGCACAAAAACCCCTCATGCCGCAACAAATAAAATACTCTCGTATAACACAACAATAAGTTCAATATACTAATAAAAACAGTCTTCACAAATACTGCAATATCATGAAATAGTTTTACATATAAAACAACAGTTCTTTACACACCAAGAATATAAAAAGGTTAGCTGTTTCATTACCGAGCAACTAAAGTGCAGATACTTCTTAGCCTCTTCCTTCGAGCCTCACTGTTGGGTCACTCCATACAAAAAAGGAGATTTTATCACATGACTCCTTCAAACTTGAAAATATTTTTGGGATACTGTTGTCCATGATACCTACATCGTCGTGGTTCAATATTAAAAAATGTCTGTTTGTTTGGCAACAATGTACTCTTAAAATCTAAGATTTCTTATGAAAACCCCTATATTCCTTAAATTTGTTTGCCATCATATAAGTTTCGTCGGAAGTCAGAGTTATCGACCTTCCCCCTGAGATCCGTTTGCATTGCGAATCTGAGACCTGAGCTCACCCACGACCCACCGGTCAACTACGACCAAGTCTTTTCTTTGGGTTAAGAATTAAGAAGATAGTGAGCTTTGGTATCCAAAGATACAGAACGTCAAATTAAAAAAAGGTACACCCTCTGTCTAGAACTAGACAGAATTGGAGGTTCGATGCCTGGAATTAGTAAAAGTTAAAATGATTTAAACATCACTTTTTAATCAAGATTATACGAAAGTGGAAATAAATTTCAAGGAAAAATGTGTATATCGTTAAATAGCCCTAAAATACATTTACGTGAAAACAGGGAAAATAAATATTCGTCGGAATTGATACTTTTTCGTTATTTTTGCATATATACCAAAAACCTAAGAATATCTACAAAAACTACAGGTAGCCCTAGGTTCCTTACGCATTGGTCAACGTACAAATCTGGCAAATTGCAATAGCAATTTGCGTCATTCAACAGGACATGCCGTCTGAACGTCTCGAGTTTGAGCGGTAAACGATGGCAAGAGATCCATTGACGCCTCCCACATTCTTTCGACGCGGTCGGCGCATACCGATAACAGGCCACGTTTTGGTCACGTCTCAGAAATGGCAGACCCGGAACTAGCGTTGTCAAATTGAATCCTTGCGGTTGCGCCTTCCGCCATGCAGTGTTCTCAAACCAAATTTAAATACCCTACAAGAAAGTTACAATACAAGATTATGTGCTGTGAATTTGTATTATGTTATGGATTTAGAAAGACTAAAACCTATTTTCAAGTAATATGTCCTTTTTCTATCCTAATCGCGAAACAAATGTTGCGGGAAGTAGATCTCAGTGGCAGATCTAAAGGTTGGGAAGCACGTGACCGCCTCCTCGGATATAGAAATAGTTTATGATTTTAGGCTAGTATCCTAGACTGTTTGTTAACGATATTTTTAGGAGAATGGTCCAAGATTTGTTTATAGACAGCCAGTTTATATTGAAACATTTATTTACCAACGTTTCGAAACCTTTTTTGGTTTCTTTTTCAAGGTGCACTGAAATATGTACATTTGAAATTATAAAATTTGGGTATAATTTTAACATTATATATAAGTTAAATGATGAAAATTTAAAATAAAATTCAAGAAATGCATTTCCAAAATGTTGAAACTCTACATAACAAATGTACATATTTCCCCTGGCTTACTTCAGAACATATACTTATCATAGTAAATAATTCTATGAATACCATGGTTGAGAGCACCTTCATGTTAAATATTAATAATAATTTATTAAGAAAATAAACATCGAAATACAATATTAGATTGTCAAGTTTAAAAATCTCCACTTTAGATCAACACTCTTTATTATATTCCCTTATAATTATAACTGGACATGTGGTCCCAAAATGTTCGATCTTAGGTCCTATCCTGTTTCTGTTATACGTAAACGCTATGCCTTCATCGATTAAAAATGGAAGAACAGTTCTGTTTGCCGATGACACGAATGTTCTTTGCAAAAAAGAAACAATAAATAGTACAATTTCAGAAGTTCCACATTAGTTTTGTAATAATAAAATAATAGTTAACGAAGGAAAAACTGTCTCAATGCAGTTTTGCGTTTCAAATCGGCAATCGTATGCTCCATTGAAAATGAACAAAATACAATTAGCTGATGTTACGGTAACAAAATTTCTAGGTCTCTCAATTCAGTCAAACCTCAAATGGTATGTACATATAACAGAATCAAACACTAAATTAAGCTCATTATGTTATGCATTCAGAATTCTTTCTAATTCTGTCAGCCTTTACGCAGCTCGTTGCGTATATTTTGCTAATGTACATTCCCGCCTGAGATATGGCATAATATTCTGGGGAAGCTCATCCTTTAGTGCCCAGACATTTCATTTAGATTGCAAAAGAAAATTAACCGAATAATGAAAAAAATGCCATTCACGTAATCCCCGCAAGCCTCTTTTCATTGAGTTTGGAATCTTACCATTGCCTTGTCTATTTATTTACGAATATGTAGTATTTATCAAAACTGACTTAGTTAACCGTGGGAACATATTTTCATGTAATACTGATATTTATAGATACAACACACGACGTAGAAATCATGTTCATCCAGCATCAACAGCTCACTACAAGAAATCCGCATACAATACATGTACGTTACTTTACAACGCATTGCCTGATGAAATTAAACAATTAAAATTGGTACACAAATTTAAGTTTAAAGTAAAATATTTTTTGCTGCATAACTGTTTCTATACAGTTAGAGACTGTACTGATCGCCAAAAAGAAATATAATGTTTACTTTAACAAAACAATGATATAGTATAATGAGTTAGTTTACATTTGTATTGTATAATTTAAAAAAAGACTTAATATGCCTGTAACAAGTAATGTACTTCAGCTTCCAAGTCAATGACCCCCATCTCGATCGGGTTTTGGTCAAATTTCCCTGATTCATTGAGCAAATGCTGAGATGGCTGCTTTATTTGCTTCTAGACGTAAATGTAGCTTCACTATGCGCACGTTTTGTTGAGCTTTCCTTTTGCTTGTAGTGGTAATAGAGCGTACGGCGAGTTTCTATTTTGTTAGCAATACAGAAAAATCAAATCTGCAGTACGTTTACCGTTACAAATAAGTTTTCTATAACTCGGAAACGAAAATATCTACTTTTTGTAATGTTAATCTCTGGCTTTTGTAAATTTATTATTATTATTATTATTATTATTATTATTATTATTATTATTATTATTATTATTATTATTTAACTTTTTTCATCTTTCAACTATTAATAGTTAAATTTTTGGGTAGGCATTTTGAAACTCAAGAAAGCGTACGCAGATGATTTTCCCCCCATACGTCACATACAGTTTATTTTTACTGTTTTTGACTAAATAAATATCTAAAATAAATACCTATCTCCTTGTGACCACTGAATTATAAAAAGTTCTGTGTTGCAAAATGCCGCCCACTCATAACGCTTCCGCTTTCTAATTCCATTTCTGAAGCCGGGAAAACGAAAACATTGCTTGAGCAAACGAGAACTCACTTTTGGAAAATAGCATGCACAATATCATAATTGTTCCGTTAGAGGAAGATTTAGCCCGAGCGGCAAACGAGAACACACTTTAAGGCAATAGTATACACAATATTATGTTTTTCCCTTGAGAGTAAGAGTTAGCCCCAGCGATCATATGTGCGAATGCGCCTGCCGGAGCCCCGTATGAATACACGCTTCTGCTTATAATTCAATTTCTGTGCCTGGGCAAACAAAAATATTGCTTGGGCAAATGAGAAATCACTTTTAGGAAATAGTATGTAATATATCATAATTTTTCCTTTGGCGGAAGAGTTAGCCCGACCGATCGTAGGCCTGAATGCGCTTCTAGGAACCCTCCAAGAATACACGCTTCCGCTTGTAATTACATTTCTGTGCCTGGGCAAACAAAACATTTCTTGAACTAACGAGAACACACTTTCAGGAAGTAGCATACACAATATTAAATTTGCTCCTTCTGAGCAAGAGGTAACCCGAGCAATCATATCAGCGAATGCACCTGCCGGAGCCCCGTATAAATACACACTTCTGCCTGTAATTTTATGTCTGTGCCTGGGCAAACAAAAATCATTCCTGGGCAAACGAAAACACACTATTAGTAAATAGTATGCTTAATATCATAATTGTTCCTTTAGCAGACGTTTAGCAGTTTGCCCGACCGACCATAGACACGCATGCGCTTACCGGATCCCTCTATGAATACACCTTCCACTTATAATTCCATTTCAGTGCCTGGGCAAACGAAATTTGTTCTTGGGCAAACGAAAAAACACTTTTAACTAATAGAATGTAACGAATTTTTTATATGCACACTTGGAAAATAATGAGTAAGTGATATGCGAAGTTTGGTCGGATTTCCAGATTTTTTCCCCGCCAACCTGAAGTTGGTCCGAAAATTTGTTTTCGCGTCTAATTTTTTCTGGGCTTGGGTAAACGAAAATTGTTGCTGGGCAAACCTGGGCAAACGATTTACTTAACTATTTAAAGTACCTGAATTTTTTGGTCAACATGGATTTGTCCCGAAGTTTCTTGCGCGTAATTTTTTTGTGTGGGTGAGAAAACAAACATGTTTTGTGGGCAATCCTGGGCAAACGATGGGTAAACGATATGCCAAGTTTGGTTGAAATCCCAGATTGTTTCTGGCCAGCGTGATGTTGGCCCGAAAACTTTTTTTCGCGTATTTTTTCTGGGGGTGGGCAAACCTGGGTAAACGATAGAGAAACGATGTACCGAGTTTGGTTAAAATCCCATATTTTTTTCTGGTCAACTTCACGGAGCTCCTTTGTCCACCGGCTGAGGCGCCAGCGGTGACGGCGGCGGCGGCGGCGGCGGCGGCGGCGGCGGTAGCGGTGGTGTTAGCCATTCGATCCGCAGCGGCAAGGGTGGCGGCGGGGGCTTCATCGACGTCCACGGAGGTGCTGTCGCACGGCGGCGCCGGGGGCTCTCGTGTTTCCGTCTTTTGTTCTCGTCCACGCCCTCGCTCAGGCGCGCCGACAGGGCAGGGCACGCCGGGTGAAAGCCCCAAGATCTGCGTCGGTTCGCGCAAAGGATCATTGGCCAGCGTGCCTCCCGACGCAGGCGCGAGGGAAGAGGGCTGAGTGCCCTATCGCCCGTCTGTTTTTCTGGAGGTTACCTTCCCATCGGATGCCAAATCGTTCAACACCGAATGTTAACAGATCTCATAAACTTACTTCAAATCAGTAATAATAATAATAATAATAATAATAATAATAATAATAATAATAATAATAATAATAATAATAATAATAATAATAATAATAATAATAATAATAATAATAATAATTTGGCATTGAAAACGTGCTTACTCGCCCCTTCCTCGCCCTACCATAAACATGTTCCTCAGAATGTGCTTGAAAGTAGTTAGCACACTCTCTACTGGGATCGCTCCATTATCACTGACAGACAAATCGGCGGCAATAGACCCGATATAACATACATCGATAGAAACTATCAGCAGGATTACCTTATTGATGTATCAATACCCAACACCGACAATATATCGGCAAAACATCAAGAAAAGTTCCAAAAATATACGGATCTCCCCCACAATGTCGCAGCTCAGTGGAACTTCGGCAAAGTGACAATTTGGCTGAAGTATACCCATTGTTGTATATACAACATGCAGAAGGCAGTTATCTTGAATACATGCCGTATAGTTAGAAGCCACCTGAATCTTCAATAAAGCAACCGCACACCTGGCCATCATACCAGTGATTGGCTGACATACTGATCAGTAAAAACTGTGAAGAATAAATATAATAATAATGAAGAAGAAGGTCATTATTATTGGCGAGGCTCAGGCCACAGGGCCTGCTCTTCCGTCTATCCACTAAACCTACATTAATACAGGGTAATAACATATAAGAGGGGGAGAGCAAGCTGGACATTTACGTCTGGGAATGCAAAACTAGGGACCATCCCGGTATACGCCTTAAGCGATTGAGTAAATCGAGAAAACCTAAATCAGGATGGCGGCTGAAAGCCGAACAGTATCAATGTATAAAAGTGGAAGTCGAAAGTGGAAGTATAAATGGTATTGAGAAGCAGTGGGGAGCTTTTAAAACAATCTTAGAAATCGCTTTAGATACGTTCGTTCCTTGTAAAATTCTGAAAAATAATCCTAAATATTGTAACGGGTTGATACGGCGTTTAAAGAGAAAAGTTAGACTAATAATTTAATAGGAGGCATCGCAACCATGCTGACATGATAACTTTTAAAAATACTATAGAGAATTAGAAAAAAAAATTGCGCATGAATTATTTTTAAAAAAATATTTTGGAGGCACGAAGAAATAATTGATCAGGCTTTTACAAACATGTCCGCAGACGCAGGGGGGAGAAGGAAGAAATTCAGAAAATCCGAGTCGCAGACATCGCGCCACTGCACAACGACCAAGCGAAAGCAAATGCGTTCAACGCGTATTTTGTATCAGTATTCAAACCAAAACGGGTGCAGGAGCATGTTAATTATTTTCCAATTGAAAACCAGTTCAAGTCCAATGCATGGGAACTCCGCAAACGCATAAAATCACCGTAAACCGGTAAATCACTCGGGCCAGACGGCATCTCGTCAGATTTTATTAAACTCGGTGGTGAGGCAGTATAACCTATTTGTTAAGATTATTCAATGTTTCAATTAATAATACGAGTTTACTGGGCAATTGGAAAACAGCTATAGTTGTTCCAATTTTCAAAAATGGTGATAAAACGAAAGTATGTAATTATAGATCGGCGTCTCTTACATCAGTCTTCTTCTTCTTCACTTCACGGATTAGGGAAATTCCCTGTTCCGGCTTCATTACACCATCTCTGTCGTGGACGGCCAATGTCCCTTCTTCCTCGTGGTCTGTACAGAAAGGCATGTTTGGGGATCCTTTCGTGAGACATTCTTCCTAAGTGCTGTACCCACCGTGATCTGTATTCATTTACTTTTTCATTGATAGAAAATATATTAAGTTCCTTTCTTATATCTTCGTTTTTTATTTTGTCCATTAGGGTGCAGCGTTTTACTCTCCGGAGGAATTTCATTTCCGAGGCTTGTATCTTCATTTTATCTTGTTTTCTTAATGTCCATGATTCACACCCGTAAAGCAGTTGTGGTACTGCCATGACTTTATAAAATTTTAACAGTGTCTCTTTTCTGGTCTTATTGCGAAGATACTTGTTTATTGTTCCACAAGTATGTTGGAAACGTAATTTTGTTTTCATATCATCACTGTAATCGTATGTGATATCACAGCCCAAATAATTGAAATGTTTCACTTGCTCTATTACTTTGTCTTCTATTATTATTTTAGTTCTGATAGGATACTTGCCTCTGAATGCCATCACTTTAGTTTTAGAGACAGATATTGAGAGACAATATGATTTGCATATTCTATTTAGCTGGTACAAGGACTTTTGCAGACTTATTTCGTTCTCTTCTATAATTATATGATCGTCAGCATACAGAAGTGATTGTAGAGGTGTATTTGGATTTATCCAAATACTTGGTTCATTTAAAATTTTCCATTCTCTTAGAATGTTGTCAATATAAATATTAAACAATGTGGGGGACAAGCTACACCCTTGTCGTACCCCTCTGTTTACTTCTAACTCTTCTAACATTTTGTTCTGAACTTGTAAATTAATGCTTGTTTTGTGATAGAGGGATTTAATAACTTCTATCAAGTGGAAAGGATAGCCCCTTTTTCGAAGAATCTGCCAGAGAAGTTCACGATTAACTCTATCAAACGCTTTTTCATAATCTATAAAAGCTATGTGGGTCTCTAAATTGAACTCTCGTCTCTTTTCTATTATTTGGTTTATGGTAAACACATTGTCTGTACACGATCTTCCTTGCCTGAAACCACTTTGTTCTTCCAATAAGAGTGAATCTGAGATTGTTGTGAGCCGTTTATTTATTATTTTTGTGTAAACTTTATAAGCGTTGATCAACAAGCTTATTCCTCTGTAATTCTGTGGCTGGCTTCTATTTCCTTTTTTAAAAAGAGAGATGACTTTTGCTTTCTTCCATGCATCAGGTATTCGGCATTTTCTCCAACAATTATTAAATAGTTCAAGAAGTCTGTTCTTCAGTTCTTCACCTCCATATTTTAGGAGTTCTGCATTGATACCATCTACCCCAGGAGCTTTTCTATTTTTCATGCTTGACAGTGCATATTCCATTTCTTGTTTGCTCAAAGGGTCTATCTGAGGGTTGTTGTATTGTGACTTATCTTCATCGATTACAGTTGGGTCATATAAAAGATCTTTATAATATTTTATCCAGTCATCTTTCTTTATTACATTTAGTTCTGCTTTGTCATTTTCCTCTGATTTTAGATGTTTCATGATCTTGTAAGCCAGATTCTGCCTACCATGGACATCATTTTCAATTGTGCTGATAAAAAGGTCCCACGATTCTTCGTGAGCTTTTTCATTAATTGCTTTGCACGATTCCTTTTTCGTATGTAGTTTTCTTTCCTCTCTTGTATTGTTTTCTGAAGTAATTCTTGATAGGCATTTTTCTTTTCACGTATGGCTGCAGCTATCTCATCGTTCCAGATTTTCAAGCCTTTTCTTTTTCTGTGTTTATTCCTTTTTCCAATAGCTTCATATGCTGCAGTGTTTATAATATTTTCAATATTGCTCCACTCTAAATTAATGTCATCATCTAAAGGCGTCAGTCCATTTATTTGCTTCAGACGTGTTTGATAGAGATTTCTTATGCTTTCTTCTCTTAAGAGATGGACTTTGTAAATATCTCTCCTCAGAGATTCCTCGTATTGGGGCTGTTTTGTCATAATTTTCTTCCATCGGGCTATAATTGAGATCTTTGAAACTACTAAGTAGTGATCGGATGATATATCACTGCCTCTGTAAACATGAATATTTCTAATTTGGGGAGCTAATTTTCTGTTTGCTATAACATAATCTATCAGTGATCTTGTGGTGCCATGGCTCCAGGTAAATTTATTTATATCCTTTTTCCTAAAGAAGGTATTCATTATTTTGAAGTCATTAGTAGTAGCAAATTCCCTAAGTTCTTGCCCATTTTTATTGATAGTTTCTTCTCCAAAGCATCCAACAACATTTGGAATTATCTGTTTTCCTATTCGGGCGTTTAGGTCTCCTGCAATTATTATATAATCATTTTTGTTACATTTATCTAAACTCCTTTGAAGAGTTTCATAAAATGCGTCAGTGTCCTCTGTTCTGCCTTCTTCTGGTGCGTACACTGCTAGTACGGTTAGATGTCCTCTTGGAATTTGGAATCGTGTTTCAAGTATCCTGTCACTGTAATATGTATAGTGTAAGAGTTTATTTTTCCATTTCGAATCCATTAATAAAGCAACCCCACTGCATGCTCTTTTATTGGTGTCTACTCCACTGTATATTAATGTGTAGTCATAGAGATCTTTTGTTCCTTTACCCTTCTTTTTTGTTTCAGATATAACTGCAATATTTACATTCCTTGCTTTTAGTTCTCTCTCCAATTCTGCCTCTTTATTATTTAGCCCTCTCACATTCCATATACCTAAAATTAGTGTATCCGTTATTCCCAATCGTTTTTCCTTATTCTTGCTAGAGTTGTTATAGTGGCCGTCATGCTGTTTCACTTGAAGCTTTCGAGTAAGAATATTTCCCGGTAAGGTTACCAGCCTTTCGCGGGATTGTGATCTGACAGGGCTGCTGTCTTATGGCTTGATCACAAACCACCATGCATACTAACCCCACATGGGGGGCTGCTCCTTCTGCCCTTTTCTGGCCATTAGAGACTTTATCCTTGTTACCCTGGACATGGGTTACAGCTGTTTGTGCGGAGGTCTTTATCGCGGGACTGCCGTTGAGGTCCTCTTCTGGAGTACTTTTTCGTCTGATCCCTCTCCTTCGACCTGTCCGGCAAGGGAGGCCCTACCAGTAGCTACGCTACCGGCATAGCACTCAGGATCATGGGGATACTCAAGCTCCACCACCAACTTCAAGGTCATGTACTCCCTAGGTGGAGTCTTACATCAGTAATATGCAAAATAACGGAGCATTTAATAGCCGGATATATATCTTACATCAGTAATATGCAAAATAACGGAGCATTTAATAGCCGGATATACTCGTCGCGAATGGGAAAAAATGAACTGGATTTTGGGGTCTAGAATGGGATGGGTTTAGAAGTGGAAGTTAGTGCGAAATCCAAATTGTTTCCCATTTTCAAGATCTGGCTGACGAAGTTGGCGCGTGTGGGAGGGTGGATGCAGTCGTAATGGACTTTGCAAAAGCATTCGACGTAGTACCCCGCATGATCTACTTAAGTGGAAATTATTATCTTCAGGAATTGATGCGAGAGTTGCGAAGAGGATAAACGAATTTCTTCAAGACAGGAAGCAAAAAGTTCGAATTTGCACTCAGTTTTCGACTTCGGGTATTATTACTTCAGGGGTTCCACAGGGAAGTGTTTTAGAGCCATTACTTTTCTTGGCGTACGTGAATGGCCTTCATGTTAACATTCAATCAAAGGTGCGTTTATTTGCAGACGATTGTGTTATATCCCGAAAAATCAAAGGTAGTGGTGACGAACAAATATTACTGCAGGATTTAGAACATTTACGTCATTGGGCTGAAAAAAACATCGGAATTGACGGTTTGAAAAGCAAAACAATGTTCGAATGGGGACGAAATTATAAGGAATCAGACTATCCCTTAGATGAAGTCACCATTCCAAGAGTCTCATCACGCAAGTATTTAAGCATTCATCTAGATAATAAATTAGGGTGAGAGAAGCATATAAAGCAGGTAGTTAAAAAACCTGTGAGTCGTTGCATTCTGTAATGAAAATTCTAACGAAATGTTCTACAAACGCCAAAGAATTAGCTTATCTTTCGCTGATTCGCCCTCTCATGTAATACGGAGTGGCGTATGTTGGGATCCGTATAGAAAGTCGCACCGGAAAATCTAGATTAAATATAGAGGAAGCGAGTAAATCTATAGAACTAATGCACTAAAATGTCATGGAAACCTCTAGAAACGAAAAGAACAAGGGCGAGGCTTTGCGCTCTTTATAAATCGTAGGTAGGCGAACCAACTTGAAAGCAAATTAAGGTAAGGCTAGAAAAAAAACAAATTATTTCGGCCAAAGCAATCGCACTCACAAAACTGGAACAATGAAACAAAATTCAGATCTTGGGAAATTTTCCGTTTGTAACAGCAATTAGAGGTTGGAACAGTTAATCCGCAGCAACTTTCAAAGCCTTTCCTCTAAGTGTCCGAAGTTTTAGAAATAAGTTAGATCAAGCTGAGAGTAATAATGTCGAAAGAGTAACTAAATGCAGTGAAGTGAGATGAAGTGATGTGAAGTGCTGATCAGTGTAATTCAAAGCAAAAGAGTGTAGTGTAGTGTAGTGCAGTGCAGTACATGTATTGTAAGTGAAGTGTATTTTTTATTTTACGTCAAAAACGGTTAAAACTGTGTATGACGTGCTATGGGAAGAAGTGAATTCTGTGCACATTTTCAAAATACTGTGATCCCTACATTAAGGCATATACTCTTTGAATATTGAATAAAAAACATGCTTCCATGTAATAAAATCTATTTTCAAGGAAAAATAAGCAATACATTTTGGGCTCTTATCCATGATGTCCTTCAAGGAATAATACTTCCTGCCGCGGCAACATGGAAACGATAATTTGAATAACTATATTTCACACTGAATTCTAGAAGACGTGCACAGATAATAAAGTTGCATTTATGTCCAGAAGCAAAACAAGGGGCCATCTCAGCATTTGCACAATGGATCAGGGAAACTGAGCAAAAAACTTGATCGAGCTGGGAGTCATTGTCCCAGCAGCTGCGATAAATATACTTGTTACATATTGTTTAGAATTATACAGTCCAATGACAAATAATACATTAAATATCACTGTTAAAATTAATGTTACTTTCCTTGTGATGCTCAGTATAGTCTCTAATTGTATAGAAACAGTTATGCAGCAGAAACGATTTCACTTGGGATTTAAACTTTTCTATCGAATTTAATCGTTTAATGTCATCTGTCAAAGTGTTGTAAAATAATGTACATGTATTGTATGTGAATTTTTTGTAATGAGCTGTTGATATTGTTTCCTGATGAATATAATTTCTACGTCGAGTGTTATAGTAATAGACATCCGCATTTTCTGAAAATATATTCCCGCCCTTAAGCAAGTCATGTTTGACAAAAACCACTGATTCGTAAATAAATAGACAAGGTAATGGTAAAATTCCTAGATTAATGAATAGAGGCTTACATGAATCACATGGGTGGGATTTGGTTATTATTTGTACAATTATTTTTTGTAATCCAAAAGTCTGCGAGCTATAAGATGTATTTCCTCAGAATATGCCATATCTCAGGAATGAACATTCGCGAGATATACACAACGAGCAGTATGAAGGCTGACTGAACTTGCAAGAATTCTGAACGCGTAGCATAATGAACTTAATTTTGTGTTCAATTCATTTAAATGGACGTTCCATTTAAGGTTTGACTGAATTGAGAGACCTAAAAATGTTGTTTCCTTAACATCAGTCAATGGTACACCGTTCATTTTCAATGGAGCACAGAATTGTTTATTTGAAATGGAAAACTGTATTGAAACCGTTTTCTTTTCGTTTACTATCAATTTGTTATTTCGTAACTTTTTGTTCACTCTGTTGCCTGCCTAGACAATCGTTGCGATACATAGGCCAAGCCAAAAGGCGTCTTCAGCAGAGGATGAAAGCACATTAAAATAACCACATTAGAATAACATTAAAATTTCCACAGAAAAATTAAATTATCTTTCCCGCCACAGGCTCAATAACTCACATAATTTTGATTTTCAGGATCTCCCGTATTGAAGGTACAATCAAGAATATACCCTCGTTTGATTTCCGAGTTCTTACATATTAAAATTCATCAGACTGTCAATAGTAATGCTGAATCCAATATTTTCACTAACGCCTATGATAATGTTTTGACTAAAATTAAATTACTTTCCAGAAAATAATTCAATGAAATTTTCTTCCGTTTCTTTAACTGACTTCCTCTGCGTGACTACTTCCCCCTTCCTTCACACATACACACACCCTCCCCCACTAGACACTTTTTTTTTATTATCATTTGTTATTCAATGTGTTGGTTAAGACTTAAATGGATTGATGAATCTCTTTCATCCATTTAATTTTGCTTTTAGTTTATTTTACTTTATTTTATTAAGCCCGTATATTTTTAATTGTATATAAGTGTATTCTTTTAATGTCTCTTTCATTTGTCTAAGATAATACTTATCCTTCATCCTAGATTTTGAAAATAGTTCATACCGTAAACGTTTTTGTTGCATCATACTTCTTATTTTTCCCTCGAGTAATTCTATTTAATTCTGTAATTTTATAATTTTATTCTAAATTTTATATTTTAAGAAAGAAACATTTGTAATTATTAACAAATCTGTATTACAGTACACCTGAAGAAGCGGCCAATTGAGTCGCGAAACGTCGTGGTTTATAGACAAAATAATACACATATGCAACCTAAAAAAGAATAAGTAACCTTAAAAAGAATTGTTTTGATTATCGTTGATAAGAGAAGGATATCTTCTCTTCTTGTTTTACTGCCATACACTTATTTGTGCGTAGGCTTTTTTATAATTGTATAACTAGTGCCATCTATTGACATTATTATGTATAAAGTTGTATTTATATATGTTATGTAAAACTAGTTCTATAGAACTCCCAGCCTTCCATTATGTACATGCGACTACACTTACATACTGGCAGTTCATTCACACTAAATATAGTTTTATTATAAAAATGAGCTGCTTTATAATGCTAATAAACACTTGCACAGCTCCTGGAATAAGGAATGATAATACATGGTGGCAGGGTAAAATCTCTAGTAGTTGAATGAATTGATTGTGTTTAATGCTTGTTACATCTAACCTAAAAAGATGGAAAAGTATATTGTCTCGCCAAAAGTGTTTGAGTTGGAGTTGAGTGGAGATGTAGCGGACAATTGGAAGACATTTTTTCAAAAGTTAATTTTTTCCTTAAAAGCAACTAGTTTGTAGTCGGAAACAGATAAGAAAATAGTTGGATTGCTCTTAAATTTCATTGGTAATCAAGGACTCGATTTATACAATGGCTTTAGTTTTGAAACTGGTGAAAACAACAAGCGGGATATTATTCTGCAAAAGTATGAAGAGTATGAACAAACTTCATTTTTGAAACATTTAATTTTCAAAGCATCGTACAGAAAAAAGAGCAAACGTTTGACAGTTTTCTTGCGGAACTCAGAAAAGCAGTAAAAACAACAGGTTATAAGAAAGAGAAGGATGAGCACGTAAGAGACCGAATTGTGATGGGAATTTTCGATAAAGCAACACAGGAGAAGTTATTAAGGGATCATCAATTGACGTTAACCAAGGCGATTGACTGTCGCAGAGCAGTAGAAGCTAGTACGTTGCGTTCGAAAGTGTTGCAAAGTGAAACGCAAGCTATTATTTTACAGGTCAAAAGAGATGCGATGACAGCTGAAAATAACAAGCAAGGAAATGCGTCTAGAAGCAAGAAAAACGTGTGATTTTTGTGGTTATGAACACCCGATAAAGAAATGTCCTGCGTATGAAAAAACATTTGCCAAGTGCGAAGGTAGAAATCATTTTGCGGTAGTGTGTTTCAAAAGTGAAAAAACTGAAAAAAAATCTAAAAGTAAAAAAGTTAGTGAATTAGAAGTGTGTGAAAAAAGTGGTCAGAAAACAAGTGAAGATGAACTTTTTATTAAAAAAACTCAAGTGCGTAGGAGTAATATTCAACGCTGATCCTGAAAAAAAGAGAACAATGAAAACATTACATGGGCAGAATCAATTGAAATTTTAGACATAAACCACAAATAGATTTTAAAATAGATACAGAGGCGGAAATAAGTGTAACAAGTGCAAAAACAATTAGTAAGTTAAGCTTAAGTAATTTAGTCACTAAAAAAGCAGCAGTAAAACAGCATGGCGAATCAATTTTCATTAAAGCTCTTCATCAAATAGAATTAAAATGTAAATTAAATGGATCGCATTTATATTTTGTTTTTAGTAACAGATGTTAATAATGAAATGCTATTGATTTTTTGTTCGGACTCAGTAAAATTTGGATTGGTTAAGAAAAAATTAATGAAATTGGTAGTCGTTAGTAAAAAGTTAGAATCAATTAGTGAGGTAGTTACAAAAATTCTCCTGGAGTAGGAGAGTTTCCTAGAAAATATAACATGACACTTAAAGACGATGCAAAGCTACACGTTCAACCACTTGGACGTGTCACTAAATCATTGCTTAAGCGATAAAAAGGTAAATTAGATGAACTTGAGAAGAATGGTGTGATGATTTAGGAGGAGTTAGTTATTATTTTGATGATTTAATAGTACTATGTAAAAATGAAGCTGAGCATGGAAAAAACTTGACAAAATTATTAAGAAAAAGCTCATGAATATGTGAAATTTAATGATAAAAGGGTTCAGTTTAAATCAGATTGTGCCCAGTTCATGGGCCATCGAAAAAAAGAATAGAACTTAATTCATCTCGACTAGATGCAATTATTAACACGCCTAAGCCAGAATCCGAACTGTTATCAATTTTAGGGATGGCAAAATTTTTATGTAATTTTATACAAAATATGTCTAAAATAACTGCCCCGCTAAGATCATGACTAAGCACAATGTATCATGGATATGGACTTATATTCATGATGAGTCGTTACTAAAATTAAAACATTTATTAACTTCGGCCACGACTCTTCAGTATTTTGATCTAAATAAACAAAAACGGTTGCTTTTGCTTCAAGAACATTAAATTCAGCAGAAAAAAAGAATGCACAAATTGAAAAAAAAATGCTTGGTATCGTTTAGGCAGAACAAAAATTTCATTATTATATACAGAATGAGTCACGTAACTTCAGCACCTCCTGCTGCTTTTGAACGGTTGAAGTTATTGCAATGCAGTTTTCACGGAAGTGCGTCAGGGAATGGGGCTAATTAATATATGTATTCATTTCTATTTTATCATTTGTATTTTTCGAGATATTGAGGTAACTTTGCTTTTTTCAAATGGAACTATACATGTTATTTTAGTCCATCATAACGAGCGTAGAAAGACGAATTCAAAGGTATATGTATTGTCATGTTAGATAAGCATTTTATTGAGTAATTTTGATTTTTTGTGACACTTGTTTAACGGATATTGTAGCTCCTCAAGCACATGCTAGAGGGGAGAGGCAAAAAAATCAAAATAAATAAAGGGCTTATCTAACATATGACAATATGTATATCAATGGATTCGTCTTTTCTACGCTCGTCGTGATAGACTAAAAAATGTTTGCTTCCATTTAGAAAACAAAAGACATCAAGACCTCTTAAAATACAAGTGATAAAATCGAAACGAATACATGCATCAATTAGCCCCTTTCTCTCATGCACTTTCGTGATAACTACATTACAATAACTCCAACCGTTCAAAATTTACAGGAGGTGCTAAAGTTGTGTGACTCACTCTGTATATGGATGTAAGAATATTATTGTAAATACAGACCACAAATCATTAGTTTCGATTTCAAATAAAGATATAGCGTAAAGAAAACCGCGCTTGCAACGCATGGAATTGAGATTTTTTTTTAATTTGTTGCGTCTACACATTGACGCAACGCGTCTCCAAGCCCCTTAAGGGGCGTTGAGCGCTTTGCACTGGGGAGTAATCCTCCATTACTGTGCTTTACTTTTTTTTAAATATTTGGCAAGTCTCGTCACGTCGCAGTCAGTCAGTGCCTTTTATCCCTTCGGCCAGGGGCTCGACGCCGTTAGATCCCGGGGTTCCTGGCCGGTCACCCAACCACGAACTCGCGAGTCTCGAATGCGCTTAACATTTGTGACTTCACGGAGCGTAGTAAACGCATTCGGCTAGCGCCGCCGGCATTAATTATGATATTGCTATTACGTATAAACATGGTAAATATTTATCAGATGCTTTATCACGTAATTTTCTTTCGGATACGGGTTAAATAACTTGAATATGTTGTAAATACGCTTTCCAAAACTTTAGCAATGTCTCATAGTAAAAAAATAAATTTTAAATAGGAAACGCAAAAAGATAATTCATTAAAAATTATTAAAGAATATTGTTTAAAAGGTTGGCCCGAAAATAAAAATCAGGTACATGAATCGGTGTAATATTATCACACATTTAGGCACAATATTAGTTTATCCAGAGATTTATTATCTCTTGATTGAAAAGTAGTTGTTCCACTCAGTCTGCGAAAAGAAATGTTGATATTGTTAAATGAAGGTCACATAGATATAGAAAAATGTAGAATTAGAACTAGGCAAATCTTGTATTGGCCAGGATTAAATAACGACATTAAGTATTTTATTAAAAAGTGCAAAACTTGTAATAGTTTGTCAAAAAGCAACAAAAAGAAAAATTATTAGTATTTTCTGTGCCTACACGTCATTGGAAGAGATTGGGTGTGGCTATTCTTATCTTGGGAGGGCAAAGTTATTTGGTAGTGTGTGATTCGTAGTCCAATTGGATTTAATTACAGCCAATAAGAAATAAATCTGCATATTCTGTAGTAGAAGCGTTAAAAATAATTTTTGTCACCCATGGTAGACCCGATACTGTCATTGAAGTCAATGTATCATTTAATAGCACAAAAATCAAAAACTTTGTCATTGCATGGAACTTTAATTTATCATTTATATGCCCGAATTACTCACTGTCTAATGGGTTAGCTGAAAAACCTGTAGGAATATGTAAAAATATAGTTACAAAATCATTACATGATAAAACTGATATTATGGTAGCTTCATTGCAGTAGAAACTCGCCTTTAAAGCATATTGGTAACTCACTTGCTGAGTTATTGAGTAAAAATGTAAAACTAAAATCCCTATTAGTGCAGAATTATTTTCGCCTAAAAAATAATGATGTATCTAATGATTTAAACCATAGACTAGATATTTATAAAAAATTATTACGGTAAGCGTTTTAAAAATCTAGTTGACTTAGTACCAAGACCAATATGAACGTATATATTTTTTGAATAAGTTGTGGGAACCTGCAGAAATTTTTGATAAACATATTAATTCACGTTCTTATTTAGACAAAGATAAAAATAAAAAAAATTTAGTAGAAATAAAATTATTTAAAAAATTAATTAAACCCGTTTGTGCGAGAATCATCAGAAGTACCTGATGATGATAATTTGTCAGAAATTGAAAATATTAGGTATAATGTAAGGTATAAGGTATAATATTAGGTAAAATATAAGGTATGAT
This sequence comes from Teleogryllus occipitalis, assembly GCA_011170035.1. NCBI lineage: Eukaryota > Metazoa > Arthropoda > Insecta > Orthoptera > Gryllidae > Teleogryllus > Teleogryllus occipitalis. The sequence continues at coordinate 134,882 of BLKR01001497.1, forward strand.
AATACATAAGCTATTCTCCAGAAGCCCCTAGCACCTTCTTGTGAGACTTGTCCTCGTAGGGCGCTATAATCTCTTTATAGTGCGTTAGTCCTGGGAAAATATCCCTAGGGTAGTTTGCCATTGTTTTCCCTAGGGGCGCTGGTGCGCCAATATCGACGTTTGATTTGAATACCAGATAGCGCAGGCCTAGATACAATATCCGCAATCTTATCCGGTAACTCAAATCAAAACTCTGATTGGTGCTAAATTGCTAGTCTTGGCCAGAATGTATCTCTATCAGCTTAAAAGAATTGAAAATTCTTTCTATTTGGATACACATAAATACAAAACACATGGAAAATTGAAATACCCTAAAAAGAAAAACACAAACCACAAAATGCACTCAAATAATTCTTAGGAAACACTCAGTTTACAATAAATCACTTCTTGGATTTGCACAACTCTTATATAACCTTGGCATTTAAAAAATTAGCTAACATATATTTTCCATTTACACTTCTAAATGAAGCCAAAACTCTTTTTTATTTGTTTAACTGGTAGGTTATTAGATCGATTATCAAATAAAATGCATCTTTAAAACATTAGATTGCTATTTCACTAAAACTTGAAAATTTTTACAAGACACAAGATAATCCACTTCAATTGCAATACTTTAAATTCCTTTTAAATAAAATTACAAACAACGGCGTCTTTCCTTTCAATTAAATCCTTTCAATTACTCCAATGTTCTTTTTGCTCAGTGAAAATCAGAGAGAATATATAAGCAGTTAGCGAATGCGTTATATCTGCCTGAATTATTTTGAAAAAAAATTAATTACACCATTTCATATTTTTTTAAATATTAAAAATTATTCTTTTCGCTCACAAGTGTTAAATGCACATGCACCTTTTAGGATGAGATGGAAAATAACTTAAAGTTCTATTTGCATTACTGCAATTTTTAAAGTGAAAGTTTGAACTATCTACAGCTTCATAGAGCGTGCCCATACGGCCAAGATAAGGGTTAAGTATTCAACTACCGTACTGAAAATGTTAAAATATGCACTTTCTATAAAAAGAAAACACATAGCTTTCTGATAAGTAGTGGTTTCCTTCACAAATTGTTCAAATGGCTGCATCTGAAATCTTTTCGCTTCCATCGCCCACAGTTTAGTCACAATTTGATCTAGAAAGATATGAGAAAATATCCTAAATATGCAATGAAAATGAAAAGTAAGCGACTTTAAAAATACCAGTAGAACTTTATTTAAACATAGAAAACGGCTTTATATCTTAACGTTACATTCTGCAACGGCTGTAGGCGTCCATTAGCGTGTATGTTCTGGTACTGCTTGTCCAATTCAACACTGTAAAACCGCCACGCATATCGATGCGCGCTATTGGAAAGGATCACAATGTAGAAATATTTTACCAAAGCGTACACTATCCTCTTTGTCGTCCTAATACTTTTTCATTGTAACATCATGAAATTCAGAAAAATAATAACAAACAAACCCCCCTATTTCAAAAATTTAAACACCCCATTGGAAATAGAAAGGGCAATGTCATACTTACGTGATATAATTACCAACACTATTAAACAATCACAATCCAATAGACCCCTCATCACTCAGAAAATATTTAACAAGAAACTGTCACAAAGAACACTAATAATCAACACTAGGAACAGAATCAGAAAATAATGAATCAAAAGACCCCACAGTTAAGGAAAGAATCGAACCTTTTAAATTCAATAACAAAAAAGTAATAAACGACTTTCATACCTCATCCTACAACAAACTTACAAAATCATTAAGCACAACCAATAATTCTCTCTGGCATTTCACTAAAAAAATTATAAAAATGAAAAATAGCATCCCATCTCTAAATACAACGGGGAAAAAATTCGTCCCATTTGACAAAGTCGAAACATTGGTCGATAATTTTGAAACAACATTCACACTCAACAACACACCAACTCATTCCAATCATGCGATGATATTACAGTTTCAGCCCCGAAGTATGATGTACCACGTAAGATAAAATTCATATCCCCAAATGAAGTGGAAAACATAACTAAGAAACTCCCACAAGAAAAGCCTCTGGCCACCATAAAATCACCAATAATATTCTAAAAAACCTCCCATCCCCAACTATAGCATACATAAACAACATATACAACTCAATAATAAGAATTATATATTACCCTATAGTATGGAAAACTCAATCACATTACCTAGTTCAAAACCATTTAAGAATCATAACTCTGTAGAAAACTACTGACCGATAAGTTTATTAATCACACTTTCAAAAACTCTTGAGAAACTAATTCTAAAAAGGTTAAATAGTACCTACAATCAACCCCAATTATTACATTACACCAGTTTGGCTTTATAAATCACATATCAATAGCACGCCAACTACTCAGACTCTCAGAAAATATCCACACACCCTTCCAAAACAAACCATAAAATAGTTTCATTTCTTGACATTTCACAGGCGTTTCACCGACTATAACGCGAAGGACAAACGCATCACCCATAAAACTATACAAACTGTCAACAATGGGAACACTAACCTACTTAGTAAACATCATCAAAAATTTTTTAATGGATAGATCCTTTACAGTTTCCGTAGAAAATCACATCCTCAAGCCCCGAAAAATATTAGCAGGTCTTCCACAAGGTTCACTACTCTCACCCACACTATTCAACGTGTATACACAGCTAACATACCCACAACAATACACCCCAATTAGCACAATTCGCCGACGATACTGAAATCAACAAGTCCAGCCACTCACTTAAGACCATTATCGACAGGATACAACATCACCTAAATGAAATAGACAACTGGTCAACATTATGGAAAATCAAACTTACACTAACTAAAACAACTTCTAAAATATTATCTCTGGGATTATTTCACCACCCACCGCCATTACACATAAATGAACACAGTTCTATGGACACCACAAAACAAAACAATAAAATACCTCAGGAGTAACTTCAACACAAGAATCAACTGGAAACACACATAACACTAAAACAACAACAGCAACAAGCAAAAATTAAAATAGCTCAACTAAATCCCCTTATCAACTCCAAAAGCTGTCTATCCCTAACACATGCTGTTACATTTTACAAAGCAATAGTCAGACCATTAATGTTGTACGCATGTCCCATCTAGACCAATGCATCTATTTCCAACATCAATAAACTTCAAATAGTACAAAATAGGTTCCTCAGATTAGCAGCACATGCCCCACGGTTCATCTCAAACGCCGAACTTCATAAAGAACTGAATATATCACCGATCATCAAACATATAGCCCTTCTTAATAACCTCCAATAATTTTTACTCTAACCTAAATACAATAAACCGAGCAGTCCACGACAACCTGGCCTCTTTAAATTATTTCCCTAGTATAATCAAAAACAGATTCCCTTTCGAAGCGTTCTTAAATATTTTTCTATTAATTGTTCATAGTAGGGGCTCTTGTAGTTTCCTACATCACTAATAATGTAGTTTAATGTTAAGTTTAGTATAAGTTATAATGTAAGCCATCAAAAGCATATGAAAGAGTACTATGTTACTAAACTGTGTAATTTCCAAACATTCAATAATATTTTTAATTCTAACTTCCTACATCTCATATGTTTCTTGAGACTCAGAGCTGCTTTTGCCTAGCTATACAGAGAAAATATTAAAATGTGAACCAATGGTGGGTGATACGGCATTTTTAATATATGTTTTTGGGATCAGCACACTTAAAACTATAAGATTTAGGTGAACATTCACAAATCGTTTTTTGGTTGTCGACCTGTGTTATCAAGCGTTCATCTCACGGAATACGTAATTTGTTTTTTCATGAAACCTCCACTAATTGCCCGGGTATTTGGATACACGGTCTAGGTTTTTGTGCTGCCACTTCTTGGAGATGATGTACATGCAATTAATTTATGTATTCTTTAACGAAGGTGTAAGAAACATATTTTTCAGTTACGTAGTGCACTATTATGCAAGTTATTGTTTTCCGAAATTGCTTGAAAAATCTGCATACCTCGCCCGAGCAAAAGTATAACGTGCTTGTTTGATAGATATGACTAGATCTCAGAATTTTAGGCACCAAAAGTGATAATTTAGGCACCTAAAATAGGTAACAAAAGTTTGAGATTTCGCACTCATATGCATGAAAAGTAACTTTTTAGGCAACAGCGCTGTTGCACCGGGAATGGCAATTGCCTACAAAGTGCGTGATGATCGGAAACAAGCGTGAAACATCCTCTTTTTATTGACTTGTAGAGCTTCTTATGTTCGGTGTGTTGGATAAGAGATTTCGGTGCGTAATCGATTGTGTCATTAGATCAGGTGTGTGTGATTAGATCAGGCAATTGTCACGTTTTCGGAAATTCGTGTAAGAGCGTTTTCGGGGAAGATTTTTGAGAAAAGAAATTCGGGGAAGATTTGGGTTTCGGTAAAACAAATTTTAAAAAAAAATGAATAATTAAAATATGATAATTCATAAAAATTACGTGTTTTAGGCAGATTTCGGCAAAAAAAATAAATACGCATCACCCGCCGTTTTAGCACAATTTAGACACTAATAGATGCGTTCAGAAGGTATATTTCTTACGATTCCTAAACATCTTCAATTATTTTCCAAAACATCTTAAAGGAAATAAAAAGGAATTTGTCCTAAAATCCGAGGTCTACTTATGACCGATGCTGACGTTCGGAAGTCGGCACTCCTATACACGGAGTCGCCTACCTCAGAGTGGTAATTAACAATTTCTTCAGAATTATTATTAGTTGTCGAGCCTTTCACGTTTTTTGAAGAAGTGTGCGTGGACTATAAAATGTGATGGTAACCAACACTAATTTCAGAATCATAGCTACCGCAAGAGATATTTAGCATAGGAACCGAATGTATCGCCTCTCGGAAAACATCAGTCAGAGTAGGGCTTTCACAACTGCAATATTAAATCTTCTAACGGAGCATTCCGTGTATATCTGGCAACGTAACTCTATGGTCAGACTTTTGACTTAGATATCGTTTTCACAACAGCGAATGGGTAATAATGACACAATTCATCATGAACAAAACAATGATAAATCACATTCTTCCTAAACCGGATAATATTGATGATATTGAACCAATATTTCAACAGATCTTTACCGGACGGATGGTTGGACCGATGGATACACAGACTGACGAACAGTCTTACGAACAGACTGGCAGACGGACAGTCAGACCGACGGACAGAAAGACTGACGAACAGACTGACGGACGGACAGACTGACGGACGGACAGACTGACGGACGGACAGACTGACGGACGGACAGACTGACGGACGGACAGACAGACGGACGGACGGACAGACAGACGGACGGACAGACAGACGGACAGACAGACGGACAGACAGACAGACGGACAGACAGACAGACGGACGGACAGACAGACGGACGGACAGACAGACGGACGGACAGACAGACGGACAGACAGACAGACGGACAGACAGACGGACAGACAGACGGACAGACAGACAGACGGACAGACAGACAGACGGACGGACGGACAGACAGACTGACGGACGGACCAACTGACGGACGGAAAAACTGACGGACGGACAGACTGACGGACGGACAGACCGACGGACGGATAGACCTACAGACCGACGGACGCACAGACCGACGGACGCACAGACCGACGGACGCACAGACCGACGGACGCACAGACCGACGGACGCACAGACCGACGGACGCACAGACCGACGGACGCACAGACCGACGGACGCACAGACCGACGGACGCACAGACCGACGGACGCACAGACCGACGGACGCACAGACCGACGGACGCACAGACCGACGGACGCACAGACCGATGGACGCACAGACCGACGGACGCACAGACCGACGGACGCACAGACCGACGGACGCACAGACCGACGGACGCACAGACCGACGGACGCACAGACCGACGGACGCACAGACCGACGGACGCACAGACCGACGGACGCACAGACCGACGGACGCACAGACCGACGGACGCACAGACCGACGGACGCACAGACCGATGGACGCACAGACCGACGGACGCACAGACCGACGGACGCACAGACCGACGGACGCACAGACCGACGGACGCACAGACCGACGGACGCACAGACCGACGGACGCACAGACCGACGGACGCACAGACCGACGGACGCACAGACCGACGGACGCACAGACCGACGGACGCGCAGACCGACGGTCGTACAGACCGACGGACGCGCAGACCGACGGACGCGCAGACCGAGGGTCGCGCAGACCGACGGACGCGCGGACCGACGGACGAGCAGACCTATGGTCGGACAGACCGACGGACGCGCAGACCGACGGACGCGCAGACCGACGGACGCACTGACCGTCGAACTGTCCGTCCGTCTGTCCGTCAGTCTGGCCGTCCGTCAGTCTGTCTCTGTTCGTCAGTCTGTCTGTTCGTCAGAGTGTTCGTCAGTCTGTGGTCCTCTGTATTGTGCATGTAGTCCGTACAGATTATTACGGATGTTAGTAAAATCTACATGCAGGAATCACAACTGAATGCAGCGCAATACGCGCAATACATCATTTAAGTGGCGATCGTCGACCTATGTTCCGCGAGTCCTCACACCTTCTTAAATTGTGCGTGAATGTTTGCAATAGCGCACTGCCTATATTGAAATATAGCGACTTAGTGTATCGAAAAAAGAAAAGTTTGGGAGTATATGTCTTGTAAAAAGTGCTTGTGTTCGCAGCTAATACGACTAACGGTTGAAAACAGAATTCATATCCTACGACCGAGTATAAGATCAGTCAGTAGCAGTCTCCTATAATATCAGTACAACAGCAGAAAATTTACAATGTAATTCTGTACAGTTGTCTAACCTATTATTTCCAAAATCCCCCGCATGTGGTTGCGCTCTCCACCGCTGAAAACGTGATAAAGAATTGAAATTCAGAACCCTTGCCGCAAGACGTCAGGAAGGTTTCTGCTGAACCACACTCATAAAACGCACACGTATAAAATGACGTCAATACGCCGCAACTTCTACGCTGGTACTTAGATAATTCTTCCACACTTGTCTACGTTCCTGAACGTCCACTACGTGCGCCCAATAGCAGTCCACTCACCCGAAGTCTGCATCGCCCTCAACGCCACGAAGTTCTCAGGGTCCTCGGATTCTGCTGCGTAATGGCGCGGAGTCCACCTCGGGTCCAGCCCAGCGCCAAGACCATGTTTCCGAGTCCACCCGCGCTCGCCGTCTCTCTGACAGATCAAGGTGCGTCGGCTGCTCCTGGAGTCTAAAAGCGTCCCCCCCCCCCGGGCGTCGACCGGGAACACGGGGGCGGCTGCGTCGAGGGCCGTTGAGGTGGCGTTGCGAAGCAACAGGTCGCGCCCTCCTATCTCTCCCCCTCCCGCGCCACCACTCTTGCCGCCCACGGCGCATGCGCCCAGCGCCTTGCGACGGTACGCGCCCCGCAACCACCCTCCCGCCTCCGCCGCCTTCCTTCCCGGCCTCTCCGCCCCTCACGCTGGACCGCCGACCCCGCCCCCCCGCCCTCCTCCCGAGCGCCCTCCCCTGGTTAGCGACGCGCTCCCGATTTGACCATTGAGGGGATGAAAGCAAGCGCTCCCACGAATTCTCGGAATGTGTTGTTTCAAGTATTGATTTCATGAGGTTCTGTATCACGCAAGATACATTTGTGTCAATATCCTTTTAGATATTGTACAGACATATAACAGAGTCTGATGTATAAACAAAGCATACTGGGAGATCGTGATTATATCCAAAAATTGATTTATGGCATCTTTTATGATAGATCTTTCTTCGCAAAAGTAAAAGATACACAGCGGAATATTACAGCTGGGATGTCTAAGGGTTTTGTATTATTTCCTACATTTCTTAATATGTATATTTCCGGTGTTCCTAAAATGACATACAGTAAATTGGCTCTTTTTGCTGATGAAGCAGCGTCATTTACATCACACGAAAACGTGTTAATAGCTTGTAAGGGAATACAAAATGATATTAAACAAATTTTAATTTGGACTAATCAATAGAGTAAAAAATTAAATCCAACAAAAAGTCAATCTAAGATATTTACACTTCGATCGCCTAAGATTCCCCCACATATAAATATTTATAATAACCCCTTTATATGAAATTATGGACCTGTCAAATTTTGGGGGACTTTTAGATAGAAGACTAACTTGGAAACCACACATTTGAGCAACTATAAATAATATGTACGGAAAAATCATAAAATTATACTGTTTTATTAATAGAAAATCTTCGTTAAATACTGAAATTAAATTGTTATCATTCAAGTCTATAATATTACCATCTTTAACAAACACATGCCGAATTTCAATCAATACTGCAACTACAACAATAGAGAAATTACAAGTTGTGTGAAATAAATGACTTACTCCAAGCCCTTGGTTTGTACCAAATTCACAAAGTTCATAGAGAATAACATGTACATTCAATTTAAAAAAATATATTCAAAATATTTCAAAATTTTTTCTCTTCACTTAACTTTTCTCATCTAACTCGAAAATTTAAATGAATATATTCTGCTTATTGATTGAAGAAAGTTTGAGATCAGATACTCATGCAGTCAAGCGCAAAGGTATTTTTTTCAAATTTTAAGACCAACAAAAATATTTCTATATATTTTCAAAATCGTTTTATGGGAGTAAATATATTTGTTTTGTACTAAAGTAAAAGAAAATTATAAACTAAGTTCTATTAGCTACAATCTGATTAAGAAAACGTTTAATTTAAAGTTGTAGCTTAATAGAAAAGCTGAATTTATGATCTGATGATTTCTTGACCTTGTTCTATATTATGTGGAAGTTTCTTAGAAAATAAGTCGATTGTAATTAAATTTCTGTTTATGTCTACATTTCATTGTTTATTTTTTACCTTCAGTAAAGTGAAAAGGTGAGGTTTAAAAGCAAGCTTTCACAGAACATTTTATACAATTTATATATTAATTATAATTAAAAGTTTTTTTTTAATATTGTATTATAATACCTCGCATTTGTCCATTGTGCTGATGAATGCGAAATAGTTCTGAAATGTTCATTGAAGCAAAAATTTTATTTAAACTGAGCAATTGTGAAGAAACTCCCACATAGTATAGAACAAGGTCAAGAAATCAACAAATCATAAATTCAGCTTTTCTTTTAAGCTATAACTTCGAATTAATTGTTTTCTTAATCAGACTGTATCAATTTAAAAAAAAAAATTTATTTTTTTATTCACAATATCAGAGTGTTGTATTTCAGAACAGTTTTAACAATGTGAAATTTGTCCCAACAAAACGAGTTTGGCTGCTTCAGAAGGGCCAGTCCAACCCCTATAAAGTGTCCTAAACCCTACCCCTATCCTCATTCCTTCCCAATTCTGGCTGCCGGGTAGTGACGCAGGGGCGCGTGGAGTGAGAGGCGCATACATGGAGCTGCTACCTGGTGCTCCTCTTTGACTGACTAGATGAGACAAGACTGGACATATATAAATACAGTTTGATAATAGATATTAATGGAGGATTACTCCGTAAGAAGCGTTCAATGCTCAACCAGGAGCAAAGAGACATAGTGCATCAATAAAGTAAGAGCGAGGCCGTAATGAATTTAAAAATTTTAAAAAATAAGAAATAAATAAAAATAAACACCACCAGTGACATTTTTTATTTTAGTTCATCCTAAAGTTTGTATCAAGCGGACTTCAAACCCACTTGGAGTTCAATTTAATAAATGTATGTTAATGTTTAATAAATGTTTTTTATAGATTTATTAAGTCTTTATGTTGTAATTAACATAAATAAAGATTTTATTTCAGCAAGTGCAGGGAAGGGATTATTATTGATCAAGTCTCCCCTAGGAAAGGGACTTGACCATAATCTCTGAAAAGAAAAAAGTATTTTTCTCTAATGAATTGTAATAATAAAGCACTTTAGAATCTGTTTACAAGATGCAGGAAAAGTCACCTGATAACATGATATATAATAGAAAAATGTGATAAAATATAAAAATTATTCTTCAATTGAAAGACTCCTTATTTTCAGACAACTCCAATTCATAAAATTTAAAACATTCAATTTTTTGTGCCAATATTCACAACAAATTTTTTACACCAATATTCAAAATGTTTTGGTTTTAGATCTTAATCCACCTTCAGGTGACTACAAATTACAATGAGTCCAAAACACAGAAACAAAAGATATCAAAAAAGTTAAATGATGTTTCACATGCAAAAGAAGGCTTACCTTTACAAAACCATCCAGAAACTAACACATTTCAATTCTTGTTAAATCACATATTCCCTAAAAATATGAATTATGTCTAATTTAAAACTTTTAATTTGTTGTTTTAGTAGAGTTTGTACACATCCTGAAAAATACAGCAACATCCCGTTTATCTGTTGTCCTGAACAACTTTGTTGGGATGCCAGAATGTCCCGTATTTTGCTTTGCCCTGTTTTTCGCTATTTGGTCCCATGACAAAAATACTATTTATAGTTTTTTAGTAAGTATCATATGGAAAATAAAAACATTGACTTCTTTTACATGCATTTTTGTACCTCTCATATCTTGTAGGTCTGGGGACTTTTAAAAAGTTTACATCTTTACCATTCCAAATACAGCTTGAAGTCATGTATTTATTAAACAGTGCAACATAGCCATAAAGATATACTGAAAGCTGACAAAATTGCTTATGATATGTTTTCTATCTATTTTTCTATTCCCAAAAACGTTTGATTTATATGCAGCCAAAAATTTTACTACATACTTTTTTTACTACATACTTTGCCTTCAAGTACCTGAGCCCTTAGTTTTAAAGCTATATCCTCATAATTGAAGTTGTCAAGTATTAAACTTCTTTAAAATGAGTTTTTCTTTGCTACTTTATCCATTAATGATCAAAAGTTATAGAATTTAAAATGATTGGACAGTTTCAATTTCATAATTTTCTCTGATCACAAAACAAACAAAAAAAATTAGGCATACAACAATACTTTTTCCCTTACACCCCAACAGAAACAATCCCAAATCTCTCAGATCTCAAATACATGACCCTTGTCAACTAGTAATGTAATAACCGTATAATAAAAATATAAAGTAAAAGTGAACATCTAATTACTAAATGTGTCTCTTGTCATTTCAAAAAATATTTAAAGCTTGAACAATAGATATGGATATGTAAAATCTAAAAATGTAGTCTACTAAGTTAATTGTGTTAAATGTAAACAGGTACATATGAAAAGAAAATTGAAAATACACATAAAAAAACATACAAGCAATATACTTGATATTCCCCATAGACACAAATCTCTTTTGAGTCATATGAGAGAGATAGGGAAATAGAGAGATAAAGAGATATATTTGTCAATATACAAATCATAGAAAAAGAAAATAAAATGCATTCTAGGCTCCTTTCTGAGGTATTAAACACAAAGCTAAGAAATACCATGATTTAAATAGTGAAAAATAATATGTTTACAAATTTTTAGAATTATATCATTTTTAAAATAATAGTTATTTTTAGGCACCGAGGTCATTGTAAGGGTTCCAATGATCGAATAGCAACAAAATACTGACGGCCAAAAGCCCACTTGAATTGTTGCCGCTCGATCATTAAAACCAGTTAATGCAAATGGTACATATACGATTTTATTTTTTTTACAATTTTATTAATTAACTAGTTCACTTGACTTAAATTGTTTGAGTAATCCATAAATTGTTAATATGAATCCATTCTTTACAGCTGATACATTTTATCAGTTTCTTTGGAGGATATTTAAAATTGATTTATGTTTGTTGAATATTGTCAATATTCAATCTTTTAGTTTTCATACTTCAAAAATTTCACACTCCTTCCTAAGTTTCCCCTCAAGTATTTGTCACTCTGACTTTGATATGTTCTGGGAAACATTGCTCAATGAAGATAATAGACTAAGATGAGTTTACTTTCCTGAAACAATATAATAGACATCTTTATATTGATTTAATATATAAATTAGATGACATTCACACATGTCAGAAAGATGCTAACTAACAAGAATTACAATGGTTTAGTTAGATGTTGTTTTTAAAGGTAAGCCTTCATTTACTTGCTACTCATGTTGCATCAATGAACTTTTTTTTAAGTATTTTGGACTCATTGTAATTTGCAGTCACCTGAAAATGGATAATGATGTAAATCCAAAATGTAAATATAGGTGTATACATTGGAATATAAATTTCAAATATTTTAAATGCTATGAATTGGGGCTTTATTGATTGTCTAAAAATAAGGAGTATTTTAACTGAAGAATAATTGAGAAGATGTTCATTACAGGCATGGAATAAAAAAATACTAAAAATGTGCACAAATTTCCCTACTCTCCCTTATTATTTAAATACTTTTCCATTTCAAAACTGTTTTCTAAAACAAACTTTTCCTTTTTTCTTTTTAAAAAGAATGAAGAAAGGAAGATTTTAAATGGCTGCTCAAAAATACACGACAGAGAAATATAGGAAGACTTGAGAAAGAATGGATTGCATAACACATAGAAAATTAATATCCCCTTCAAGCATACTGCTTAACGAGTAAAAGGTCTGTGGCCTTTTTCTAATAACCAGAAAAACACTTTCTAATAACCAGAAAAACACTATACTATAAATCTTTTTCAAACCAGAAAAAGGCCACAGACCTTTTACTCTGCAGAATATGATGATGAAGATGATGATGATGATGATGATGATGATGAGGAGGAGGAGGAGGAGGAGGAGGAGGAGGATGACGACGATGATGACGATCATGATGATGATTTCTTTATTTTTTATTCAAATTAAACAAAATAAATAAGTTTAAATGATTTTGTCAAAAATAAAATTTCATCATTTTAAATGTATTAAAAGATATTAATGATGACTAGACATCGGATGTTTAGGCACTAAAAAATCGTCTTTTAGGCTCTTAAAAAGGCACTGAAAAATTCAAGAATAAGGAGAAAAAAGGCACTGTCATAAGTTACATTCACAATTGAATAACATTTGTTTCTAATTTTTCTCTATATTATTTTGTAAACTTAAATGCACAAAGCAAGTTGTACATTGTAATGTAAAACTAGATTTACATATTTACAACTCTTCTACATTTTATTCCTAATAGTTTACATTAACCAATAATATTTGCATATTACCTGTAACTTTTCAAGAATCACAATTTCAGATTTGTGACGATTAGGAGACAAAATCAGTTTGAATGCGGAGAAGGATGTCTCAACATCTAATGATGTGACTGGAGTATATTTTAGTTATTTTAGTTCAACACTAGCAACACTGAAACCTTCTGGGTATTAACATTTATTTCCACTTAAAATTTCGGTGCCCTCGGCATATCGACCATTTTCTCAGAATATGTCTGGTATTTATGAAATAAGGAAATGGAGAAAAATCAGTTGGTGTACTTTTAGGAATTTTCTAGTATTTTAAAATACCAAGACATGAATTGAATCAATGGTCTCCTCGGACCATGGCTGATTTGCCGATATTTTTGCATTGCATATAAAAATAATACATAAAAGGCAAAAAAGTCCTAAAAAAGGTATTTATACAAAAAAAGGCATTTATACCCAAAAAAAGCAAAAATAAGCGTAATAAAACTTCGTCATATGTCATCATTTGTCATGATTCGTGCACATCTATTATCGGCCTTTCAATAAGTTTGCTAGAACAAAATAGGCATTTTCCTAAACATCCGATGTCTATTGATGACATTAAACTCTGTACTATATACATCAAAATATTTTTAAAATTTCTTATCTTTGAACTCTCTTCTCTTTTATTATAGAAAGATTCAACATCAATATAAAAATATTAATATTAGGTACATCCTGGAAATTTTTCATTGAGGTCATAATCATTAACTAATGGTGAAAATAATTAAATTTCACACATCTATCATTTTCTACTTATACTACTGTGTTATCTTACTACAATGTGAATTTTTAAATAATATTATTTCAATACTTTCTCCTGACTAAATAATAATACATACATAAATATATAGATAAATAAATACATTTCAACGTTTTCATTTTTAATCGAATCAAATATCCATTATTCTAAATCAAATACATAATGGACATCTCTTCTTTTCTTTTTTTTTTTTGGTTCACAAAATATTAATTACTTTCTTCATGTAATTATGAACAAATATTAATTGAAAAAATACCATTTCATTGAATATGTTTATAAACATATTTTTAATACAAAATATATACAGTAAAAATTATTAATGTAGTTATTCAAATACTTTGCTTTCAAAACTTTTTTTTAATGAAATATACATTTCACAACTGGTCTCGGATGAAAATTTAAGTATTATGTGGAAATATATTTCCAGTTTTGCAATTGTCAACTACTGTTGCAATACCCTAGGTATTAAGCATGATGTAATTGGTACAAATTATATTTTGACTGTTCAAATAACTGACTGCCTCAGCTGGAACTGAATCCAGTTCAGGTGGTGAATTGTAGAGAACATCTGGCAAGACTCTTTATCACTTTAAGGCTGTTCAGAAAGTTGTCCGTTTCAGTAACACAAATGTTTCCATGCAATTGGAAGTGTACTGGGAAATCCAGGTTGGATTCCTGGCCAGGGCAGTCGATTCGTTGAATAGTCAAAATATAATTTATAAAAACGAAATCATTTGTAGGAGAAGGCAAGACTGCAGATAAGTGTATCTTTTGTCAACTCTATTCTTCACAAAGGAAATACAAATTTTTGCTGAAATAAGTTGTATTCAACTGTGGAACAACCAGTACAAAACTTGTTACTACTTGTTAAAGGCTTAAGAATATATTTTGAATGTTTTTGTGACCATCTAATCTGTTATTTATGCAGAATTTTGGAAAAATCATAGAAGGCAAAAATTGACATTTCATAGCTGATGTGGTCACTAAGGTATTCTGCAAATGAATTGGAAAGATTTGCAAATCAAAACAATAAAATGCAACATTCCTCTATTTTTAGTGTTTTTGACTTCCTGTGATTGAAAATATATATTTCAATTTTAGGTAGATGTTTGTTTGCTTGTTTCTATATTTTTTATAGGTTTCATGCCCCCAAAAATTAAAATTGTGTTATTTTGACAAATTGGTTCATGGTGTTTCTTTTTGTTTCCGTATTATATTCATTAAAAGCAAATATTCATTATATTTAAAAAAGCAGTCGAACTGTGCAAATTGGGTGCTCTTTTATTTTTGGGTTAATTTTTCTCTCTGATCAAAAATTTGTTTTGTTAATAATAAACAATTTACATATTTCTGGAGTGTTTACATGCTTCTACAATGCAAATTTTTGCCTTGAAAGCATATTTTCAAACCAACTTTTGAGTGCTTATTGCACCTCAGCCATTCAGAATACCCCTGTAGTTTATTAGACAAAATATTCTTAAAACTGTCTCTCACAAGCTTATTTTTGAAGTATCAATGTTTCCTCCCCAGACACCCTGCATGTAGGAAATTAATCCCTTACGAATTCCCAACATCATAAAATTGTTTCATAAATTTAGCTGAGAACCATGAATCACTATTATCTGTCAGTTTCTTTCATTAGGCACCCTTCTTCACAGTTATGTATTACACACTTTGTCACAGAGACTTCAAGAATTTGTATGCCACATTAGTATTAGATTGGGTACTGAGATGGAGAAAGAGGAAGAAGAGAAGGAGAAGAAAGTAGTAGAGAAGGATAGAAAGAGAAGAGAGGTAACATGAAAGAAGAAAATAAAGCAAACGAGGAAGAGAAGGAGATAATAAATATGAAGAAAAGAAGAGAAGAGGAGGAAAAAGAAAAAGAGGCAAAAAGGAATAAGAAACCTAGAAGGAGAAAGAGACAAAGAAGATATAACTGTTGACTTAGACCAACACTATGTATTGTTTTCATTTCATTCTTCAAATCTTCATTCTTTCATTTCATTTTTGCTCCTGAGTTATAGAAAACTTATTTCCATTAAATGAACTGCAGATCTGATTTTTTTGTATTGCTAAGAAAATAGTAATGCCCAACTCAACTCCTACCACTACTAGCAAAAGGAGAACTCAAAGAAACGTGTGTGTAGTGAAGCTACATTTACGTTCAGTAGCGAAACAACGGTCCATCTCAGCATTTGCTCAATGGATCAGAGAAGCTGGACAATAACCTGATCAGGACAGGGTGAAATGAGAACAAAAAAAGCAGTAATTGGAAGTTTTCATTCTTTTTCTATACAATTAGAGACTATACTGAGCGTCACAAGAAAAGTAATTAATTAAAGCATTAATTTTAACAATGATACATAATGCATTACTTACCATTTGGACTGTATAAATGAGTATAAATAACCTGTAACAACTATTGTAACACAGCTTCCGGGTCAATTACCCCCATCTCGATCAGGTTTTCGTCCAGTTTCCCTGATCCATTGAGCAAATGCTGAGATGGCCCTTGTTTTGCTTCTGGACATAAATGTAACTTCATTTTCTGTGCACGTCTTCTAGAATTCAGTGGGAAATACAATTATTCAAATTATCGTTTCCATGTTGTCGCGGCAGGAAGTAATACGAGCCAAAATTTATTGCTTATTTATCCTTGAAAATAGATTTTATTACATGGGAGTTTTTGTTTTGTTTTGGTTTTTTTTTGTTTTTTTTCCCCTTTCAAAATTCAAAATTTATTGCTTATTTATCCTTGAAAATAGATTTTATTACATGGGAGTTTTTTTGTTTTTTTTCTCCCTTTCAAAATTCAAAATTTAAGTAGTATATGACTTAGTGTAGGGATCACAGAATTTTGAAAATGTGCACACAATTCACTTTTCCCCATAGCTCGTCATACGCAGTTTTTAACTGTTTTTTTGACGTAAAAATAAATAAAAAATAAATAAAATAAATTTTCCTTTGAACAGCATTTAATTTTAGTAATAGCAATAGCCACATTATGTATACATCTTGAACTCTAAGAGTTCAATGTTTTCTGTAGGAGCAATTAAAAGGATGCTATTTATCACACATTTTTATTGAGATAGTACTTTATTCACCTGGCTATTGATGTGCTTCACTATTTCTTCTGCCTTCTGTCTGGGAAGTAGGGTTCCATGTATTCATGCTCTCTGCTCTCCTGTTGTAGAAATCAAAAACCCCTTTTTGTTTATTTTATGATGGCTTATGAGCTTGCTCTAAATGTACAAATTTTCTTTGGCCAACAATAAAAAAAATCACTAGTTTACAATAATGAGTTGCATGCGTCACAAACATACTCCAAAACATTGTTTCCTTTATTATTTAATTGAAATTTTTATTGGATGAAAATGGAAGTATAACTTTTTTCACTTGTTTCACACCTGCAAACGTATTTGCCTTTTCCTATAATACAATTAGAAATTTTACCAGACTTCATTGGTGTACATATTTAAATCTTCATTCATACAAATAGCTACTAGCTTTTAAAAGATCACCAAACATATCTGTTTTGGAAAGAAGCAAGTATGTGGACTTAATACTGGTGACAACAGCCAATGTTACTGAATGGTGCAGTAAGTTAAAAAGCACAACCATATTCAATACGATAGAACAGTAACATTAAAAATTTAAAATAGAAAATTTTGATTAAAATCAATGTGTTTTTATCAAAAGTTTCTTATTGAAATTGTGATTTTAATTAATACTTAATAATCATTAGTCTATAAATTTTATAAAAGTAAAAACAGAAAATCACAGAATCACAGAATAAGTAAACATTATTATCTTCTTGAAAATGTGAGTAAAATCAATTTGAACCTTTGGAAAACATTTAACATGGAAATTTAACATGGAAATACAAAAAAAGGGTTAATGTAAAACAGTAGAAATTCATAACTTATAAACTTCTTAAAAAATCGGAACGTTCATTATTTTATTCACATTAAAAACGTATTTTTAAAATTAATGTTTTGATTTATCACTCAATGAAAATCACTATTTTCCTGCATTAAATTTATGTGCATACATGAATTTATTCATTAGTATGTTTCACTTAACATTCAAGGCAGGGCAAAGAACTACTTTTAGCAGCACCTTACTTACTGGCGGTGATTTAAAATTAGAATACATCATTGAGCAACAGGAAAATTTAGAAATAGGCCAAATTAAAGATGCTACTTCAAAAACATTTTTGTATAATCATTGTTAAATATCTAATAGAATTTTCTCCAAATGGCTGCCAAGAGACTTTAAATTACTTGTTGCAAAATTTAACTTTTTAAAAACTTTTTCCATAGTTACTCCCATTAACACTACCAAACACCCTCATGTAATTAACATTCTTTCCCTAACTACCCATCATCTGGGTTAAATAAAAATTAAATGAAATCGTAAATATCAATTTTTTTTAAACAATATAATTAAATAAATACAATTTTTCAAATTAAGAAAAAAATACATTATTTTATTGATTTGAAAATTTAGTTATAGTTTCATATAAATAACAGGGGAAATGGTTGTTCTTCCACACATTTTTATTCAGGTTTCATTACCAAATTGTTTAATATCAGAAGGGTTTCTTGAAGATAGTATTAAACAGATGCCAACAAAAGTGAAACCAATGAAGACTACACTAGTCTTAAATTCTTATGTTGTTTCAACCAGTACAACCAAAATTTTAAAAAAGATAACTTAGAGAGAGTAGAAAAAATTCAGTGATAGTGAGGAAGAACTATGTGCACCATTGCTGCAAAGGAAGACAGAATGTTCAAATAAAATGATTCTGAAATCAATTATCACGCACCACAAGAGGTGACAGAAAAACTTTCTGTTCTTATTTTTTCGGCAGTTTGGTGGATAAAGTAGACCCAACTTCAGAGTTGGGGACTTTTTTATATATTGTATAAAAATCATCTGTTACCAAACCTGAAATGACATAAAATGTGTTTTGAGTTGAGATGAGACTTGCAGTTCTCAACCTAGTATACATACACATAAGTTTCTTTTTACCTGGTCTGGCATGCCTGGTGTATGGTACAAGAAGGGGCTGCAATTAAAGTTAT
The DNA here is from genome assembly GCA_011170035.1 of Teleogryllus occipitalis. NCBI lineage: Eukaryota > Metazoa > Arthropoda > Insecta > Orthoptera > Gryllidae > Teleogryllus > Teleogryllus occipitalis. The sequence continues at coordinate 153,945 of BLKR01001497.1, forward strand.
TTTTATCTCGAATTTCTTCAACTAACCTGCCTGGCTCATTCTTTTCATGATGCACAAAAGGTGAATGGAAGCAAAATTAAGAAAACATTCATCAATGTTTTACAGAAAAATTCTGGTTGGAAGGGCATGCAAACTTAATTCTTGTGTGGACAAACAGTAAGGATGGTGAGGAATCAGAAGTTAAAAAGTGTTGAAATATGCACCACTTACTTTAATTTATGTGAAATGTTAATTCAGTCTTTTCAAAGCTATTTTGGTGCCACGTAGACATTTGTTTTAGTTCAAGAAATTAAAGAACATTGTTTGCAATTGCAACAAGATTGTAAGGGATAAATAAGCCTTGTTCAAAACATGTCACATTTTTCAAATTTTCTCTTTTTTTCCCTTCTGAGTTAATTTTGTTAATGGTTTTCAAATGAAACATGTTAAGGTTCTTAAGTTTTGAGCCATTTTGTGTTCTGAATTTTATTGATATTTTAAAAAAATCACATTTTTATTGATTTTTCTCTGAAATTCATTAATGCTTTTCCCATTATTTACCTATTAAGAAAGTAAAGTGTTCTTACAAATTAAGCTAACTTAATGTGTTTTGCTTGTTTGGAAACGATTTATGTGATTACACGACCGTACTATTTGCGTTACATCTATTTTTTTGCTATCGTAGACTACCTTTTCACATATTCTCAGGTTTAAATTTTTTATGGTACCAAATAGATTTACATACGTACGCACCCGCATATTTCACTATTTCTGTTGCAAGTTATCAAAAATATGGCCGGACTGAATGAGTTCTTTCTGTCGAAAAATCCTCTATTTCCGCCGCACAGTTATAGGACTTCCTCTTTACTACTTAAAAGTAGTAAGGCGAGAAATAAAAGTAAAACGGTATAAAGTAGATTAATCTGGTTTCTATATGTAAAACATTACTTCGTTTTTATTCCAAGCTATTTAGCTAGGTCGAAGTCAACCGCTGTCTGGTGAACAATTCTGGCAACCGGTAGCTTTCTAATCGGTAGCTTTCCGTGTTTCCTTCTATAAACACAAAAGATTAGTTGGTTTTTAGTGATTCCGAGCGCGTCAACTACCGAGGTCATTAGTCCCGTAAGTGTAGTGCATGTTTTTCACCTGGAGGGGGCTGAGATCTTCCCCCATTAGATGACGAGATCCGGCACCGACCTACCGTTGGCTAGTGGAGTTTCCCCTAACAAGGTACCTCCCACCAGCGGGGCACCGCCCCAGCCAGAACAAGCTCCAAGCGCCCGACCGGTCTCCTGGCATATGTGGTAGTGTAGTGCATGTTAATGTAAGTGTGTGTGTAAGGAGTGAGGATAGGACAAAGGAGAGGAAGGAAAGATCGCCCACAGTCCGTGGCCCATTTGTTAACGTTCTGTTCCAACATTCACCTGGCGTTGATCGGAGAAACCACGGAAAACTATCGATCAGAGTAGCCGTCCTCTAGAATTCGCCTCCAGACAGCGACTGAATTCGACCTAGCTGTCAAGCGATTTTCCATCCTTTTCCTTGTCCTATTATCTCCCCTTACTCTCATAGTTTTCTGCACTACCCCACCACACATGTCGGGAGACCAATTGGGGGCTTAGAGCTTGTCCCGGCTGGGGCGGTGCCCCGTTGGGCACATCTAGAGAAGGAATTTTCCCTTAGCCGACGTGTAGGTCTCATCTTAATATCCAGTGGGCGAGGAACACCGAAACGTTCAGGCATTAAATAAACATTCACACCGGCAGAGGTGGCTCAGGGCATCAATTGACGTCACTGTAGTGCCTCTGACGGGGAGGTCCTAGGTTCAAGTCCCGACGGTGACAGGATTTTCGACAGGGGTCTAGCTAGATAGGTCGGCGACATTAGCTTCATAGGTCGGCGCCGGATCTCACCAACCAGTGGAGGAATATCACAGCCACCTCCCGAGGAAAATAACATGCACGACACTTACGGGACTATTGATCGTGGCAATTGACACGCACAGAATCACTTATCTGTGGATCAAAATAAACATTTGCAGCAGTATTGGGACAGATGACCATGGCAATTGATGTGCCCGAAAACATCAATCAATAAAACAATCTCTGGGAACTTGCCATTATCCGGCAGAGCCCGGTCTCTGGCGAGCCACTCGGCTTGTCGGCCCTGGCCCATCGCAGAGTGCGGGGCAGAGGGATCCGCCGTGCTTGCGTGCGCTCTCGAGCTAAGAGTCGAGGGCGTATTCGTACTTGTCCTGGAGAACGTCGTTGAAGGGCCGGAATCTCTTCTGCGCCGCAGATCAAATGCTGTTTTCCTCTACCCACGAACTGAGCAGCCCCACCCACCCGGGATCCCACGCACAGCTTTCCCAGAGCATGTGAGGGCTATTGAACCCCCTTGAACCCTGAAAGACCGAACATCACGTCCTCTTTGCCGTGTGACGTCTTTGGTAAATGGTTTGACTTTGGTTTGACGTCTTTGGTAGAAATAGCAGACAAGTTTGATTTACTGTACACATAGTGAATTTACAATCATATATCACAACTACCGTCTCATTTACTACTAGAGATTCCCACGAGTGGTAATTTATATGGTTATTCCACGAATGAAATTTGCTTCAGAAGAGTTTCAGAATGCGAAAATTATTAATTTTTTTAATAAGAGTCATGCTTTCAGTACACACCACATGTGTACCGAAATATCGCAGATCAGTATTGACCGGTGGAGTGAAATGGTAAGAAAAATCGATAATTTTTGTTTTTAGATATACCGCCCTGATTGGGGTTACTTTTAACATGCCATATGTTTAACATTATTGGTGTTAATTTTGTGAATTAACATCAATTTTTAAATTGGAAAGAACGTGATAAGTATTTTAAATTCTTATTTGAATCATAGATAAATGTAGCTTAGTGTTTTTGAAAACATTATGTAACAAGAAATGTTCGCTCACGTATGAAAAGAACTATATGTATAGGATTTTATTCAATGGTATTGTGACCTAACTAATAAAAAATCTATACACACACACACACACCATAAACACCCAACAGTATTCCTCAAGACGTGCCCCATAGTGCTCAGATAGGGAAGTTACATTTATCTTCCAAACGCTAAGGGGCCATCTCAGCATTTGCTCAATGGAGGAAGTGAAACTGGGGAGATATAGGATAATTAATACAAAAACTGAAAAACAATTCTTGCCACAGGAACATTTATTCTTTTGAAGTATACAGAACAGTTACATTTATATTATGAAAATTAATATGTTCTCTCATGATAATCTCTTGATTATTATTATATTAAATATCATGTTCGTTTTTTAAGATTAGTATGCTCCCTACTTTTATAAAAGCAGATATGCAGCAGAAAATATTTCACTTGACTTTCATCTTATGGCAGAGGATCGCGAGGCACAGGTACACCGAGGGACGACAGCACACAACACCACCGCCTCGCCCCGTCTCCCTCCACCCAGTTCTGTCCCCTCCCCTTCCCTCAAGTTCCGTTCCGTCTCGTCTCCTCCCGTTCCGTCTCATCCCATCCCGCCCTATCCCCATACCTGTCCCGCCCTCTACTTGCCGCTCCGCCCCACTCCGACTCACATGCCCCGCCCCGCCCCCCTCGCCACCCACGCTCCACCTCGCCCCGCTGGAAGACATGTCGCCGGAGGGTACAGAGGACGTCGTGGGGACGTCCCAGACGGTATCGTCAAAAGGCGGAATGAGGTCGTTACCCTTGCTTTGCACTTCAAGAATTAATCAAGTTGGCGCCGAATTGAGTGTCATTTGCGATCCACCTTTGGTACGAAGCCCACGCTTCATTATTACGCATGCCAATTCTTTGAAGAGTATCAAAAGGAAAAGCTGTATGTGAGTGGGTTAATTGTCTCGAGACCCTCCTAGGAAATTTACGCCGTGAGCTTCTCTGTCTGCCCGGTTGACCATCGCGTAGGAATTACTGCCTCTACGAAGGAGGTGGGTCGCTCTTGTTAAACTCAAGTGTGTTAAACCCTCGATATCAAACGGTCATGCGAGTCGCGACCGGAGCACTTCATCAAGGGCTAGTGAAATTGCTCTACAGCGAAGGTCGGCAACCTTTCAGAAATTGTTGATAGCTAAATTCTTATTTTATAATATAAAATAAATACATCCAAAAATGATGTGTAGTCGCGCACCCTCTATGAGAAGTGGATGTTTTGGAAAACTGAGTAGTATTTTGTAACAACTCAATTCGCAATATGATGAATATTCTATTTTAAATATAATAATACAGTTTTTTTTAAATATTACTAACAGACGCATACCAAAGGAGGATTAGCAATGGGCCCCGGCGTATTTATTTTCCTATATAGGTAAGGAGATACTGTTTCATGTTTTTTCATGGCTTCTTATTTAATGTCAAAATCATTTTAAAAACGTTCGACGTATTATGGCGAGAAGTGCATACTGTGAATGATTTCTAAAATTCTGGGATCCCTCTCTTAACCCATATACAAGTTAAATTCTGAATACAGATGGAAATGAGCGTTTTTGGCAAGAAATGATACGAATATATTCGCTCCCGTGTAATAAAAAATGCAGACTAATAATCTATAGATATTCCTCATCGTGCCCGTCGTGAAGGAATCAACTTACTGCCGCGAGAGCTTTCAAAACAATAATTTAAATAACAATATTTCCCACAACTCCAAAAAACGTGCACAGATAGAGAAATTGGTGCTCCTTGAACATTCGCTCAAAGGATCAGGGAAACTGGACGAAAAAAAAATTATCGAGATAGGGATCAGTAGCCCAGAAGCTAGGGGTACAATATTTGTTACAGGTTGTTTAGAATTATACAGTCCAAATGGTAATTAAAACATTAGACATCATTGTTATAATTAATATTACTTTCCTTTAGTATTGCATCCTTTTCAGTATAGCATCTAATTGTGTATGCAGTAGAAAATATTTTACTTGTTACTTGAACTTGTGTAATGATTTTAATCGTTTAATGACATCTGACACGGTGTAGTAAAATAATATTCATCTATTGTATGTGAAATTTTAGTTAGTGAGTTGATATTGTCACCTGATGAATCAGATTACAACGTCGAACTTATTAGTTACAGACTTAATTCACTAAAAATAGGTTCCCTCCCTTGTGTAAGAGAAAAAACACCAAATCGTAAATCAAGAGGCAAGGCAATGGTAGAATTATTAGCTTAATAAAGAGGCTTACAAGCTGGACAGCTAGCTGGACTGGCTGGACAGCTGGGTCGAATTCTTAGTTTAGCGATGAATAGTCGTTGGCATTCGCGGTGAATTGTCATTGAAATAATAGAAATAATTCAAGGCGTTGTCATTGTCAACAATATTGTTTACTGCAACAAGAGCAGCTTTCGATGGCTTAGCCACTATCATCAGTTTTCTGCTGTATGGAAGCCACAAGAACGACTACGTTGTCGTTTTGGAAACGTAGTCGTTTTTATGGCTTCCATACAGCAGAAAACTGATGATAGTGACTAAGCCATCGAAAGCTGCTCTTGTTGTAGTAAACAGTATTGTTGGTAATGACAATGCCTTGAATTATTTCTATGGAGTCAAATTCACCTGCTGTTTGGAGGAGAATTCTGGCGGATGGCTGCTCAGATCAGTTTTCCTTGGTTTCCAGGCGAATGCCGGAATAGTACCGTAACAAACGGGCCACAGACCGCGCACGATATTTTATTCCTCTTCCTTGTCCTATCATCACCCCTTATTTACACACACACACACACACACACACACTCATTTGTATTGCATTATCACTAGAGATCGGAAAAATATGTAGTATGGAACGTCAAAATATGTACATAAATAAGTAATGAAAACAGTAAGAATATGTAATAAATATGTAAACTCGGATATAATATGTAAAATTAAAATGCACTAATTAAAAAACACATTTACATAATACGAAATTAGAATTATAAAAAATTTCATAAACAAATTTTAAAAACAATGTTTTAAAAATCGTTTGGAGGGCATAAGTAGATGCACACTTTGCACCATAGAATTTTCCTGTCAGCAGTAAAAGCTTCATCTATTGCAATCAAGGGTCGTAATTTAGCAGGCCAGACTAGACACAATAGAAGCAATCGTACAAACTGGCGGTATCTACGACCAGCAATCTTCAGCGAGCAGCATTATAATCGAAGTGTTACGTCGTCGGTCGCCAAAGTTTCTCGGAAATTAAGATTAAAGGTCACGAAACGTGATGTCAGAGATACTTTTCACATCTAGGGTGAAAATTATCTTAATCGCTTCCCACCACTGAGGTAACTGAAGCAGGCGCGCCGAGAACATTCGAATGCGTATTGATGTAGTCTACCTTGAGGAGACAGCACGCAGTCATAATGCAGGGGGAAAAAGCTATTTTTTTAGAAATACTTCTTATCATAAAAATATGTAATAAAATTAAAGATAATAGAATAAAAATATTTTGTGAAAATAGCAAAATATGTAAAATATGTAGTATAGTACTAAATATGTAAAAATATGTACCGAAAAAATTGGATATTATGTAAAGACGGCGATGATTCGCCATGATTACAATTTGGAGAACGGTATGCAGAACGACAAAAAATATGTAATTACATAAAAGTCCGGTCTCTAATGATCATACTTGCCGGGAGTTTAGAATTCGTCCGGTTGGGGCGGTGTCCAGCTGGTAGGAGATACCTGGGTGAAGAAATTCCCACAAACCGACGTGAAGGACGATCACCGCAAGGACGATCAACCTTCCCTAAAAACATGAACTATACATCCATAAGTATAGTTCGTATGGAAATTAGCCTCATGGCTAATTTCCATAGCCGTTGACGCGCCGGAAAACCCGAAATCATCGGCAAATTCAACGCATATCGGATATTTAATAAAAAATCAAAACCATCGCCATGCCCCATGCGTAATGGCTTCGCGGATAACTCCTGCGGTTTTTTAGTCAGACATGCACATATTTTTTTATTTCTTGATTTTACGTCAAAAGAAATTAGCGTTTTTTGCAAAGATAGTTAACAAAATACGAGTATTCGCTCCGATATAATAAAATCTATTTTCAAGGATAAATCAGTTATAATTTTGGGTTCTTATTCCTCATCATCTCCTTCGTGAAGGAACAATGCCGCGACAACATTGAGAACGATCATTTGAATAACTATATTTCCCACTGAATTCTAGAAGACGTGCACAGATAATAAAGTTACATTTATGTCCAGAAGCAAAACAAGGGAACATCTCAGCATTTGCTCAAAGAATCAGGGAAACTGGACGGAAAACCTGATCGAGACGGGAGTCATTGACCCAGAAACCGCAGTACAATACTTGTTACAGGTTGTATAGAATTATACAGAATATAAGTAATACACTAAATATCACTGTTAAAATTAATGTTACTTTCTTTTTTATGCCCAGTATAGCCTCTAAATGTATAGAATCAGTTATGCAGCAGAAACGATTTTACTTGGGATTTTAATTTTTCTATGGAATTTAATCGTTTCATGTCATCTAGCAAAGTATTGTAGAATAACGTACATGTATTGTATGTGAATTTATTGATGTTGATACTGTCACCTGATGAACATGATTACGAGTCGTGTGTTATAGTTATTGACATCGGCGTTTGCTGAAAATATATTCCCCCTTTTAAGTAAGTCATTTTTTATAAAAAACACTGATTCATAAATCAAGAGAAAAAAATCCTAGATGAATAAAGAGAGTCTTACAAGAATCACGTGGTGGGATTTGCTTTTTATTCGTACAATTAATGTTTGCAATCTAAAAGTCTGGGAGCTGTAAGAAGTATTTCCCCAGAATATTATGCCATATCTCAGGCGGACACACTGGAATCCCATTTTAGTATGTAATAGTTGTGAAATGGGAGGAACATTGTAAATGTTGTACTAGCACTTCAAAAAAAACATTGCTTTAGTATACGTCTTTGCTATATCTCAAAGATGAAAAATATTTAACACAAACATGCAGAATTTCATTGTAATATGTTGTTCGGTGCATTAAGTATTCGTTCTTAAATCAATATAACTAATTTCGTTTGCGCGCAGAAATTAAATATCTATTTTTTTGAACAGATTTCATTTTAGAAAAATATTAACAACGTTGTAATATTGCAATGTTAACATTTTGCAATATTCGATGGTACAGAGAGCCCGTCGAAAATAGCACCTCAGCCATTTTGATAAGTGGACCTTGCTCCATCCGAGAAAAGTTAAAGGAAAAATTTGAAGTAGTTATTGAGGAAACAATTTTTAAAAAGCTGCCTATATTTAACAGAAATTTCGGGAAAGCTATTCATATTTGCGAAAAATTATACATGATCTTAAGTTCTGTCTTTGAAGGACACATTTTATTCATAAAAAAATCTGGATTTGCGATATGGTAGTTGTAGAAATAAGTTTTAAAAATGTTGAACTTTTGCAATTTTCGAAAATGTAATGTTTACCGAAAATGTGATATGCGCAATTTTTAAAATATTTTTGCACTAGTCCAGGAAAAATTATAAAATATTTAGAGCTATTGTCGAGAAAATTTTGAAAATGATAAGGTTTCACATACTTTGAACCGTTTGAATCTAATTTGTGTATGTCGCAATGTTTTCTCTTAATAAACAATTGACTTTCGATGAAAAGATAGTTGTTTATTTTCGTTACTAAGGATGTTAAAATCCGTTGCTATGGATGTTAAAGGGTACCTCCGGATAAGATGGTAAAAAGTTCCCTTAAATCAAATGATATACGAGTACTTATATTATAATTCTACCATAAAAATGATATTTTTGAAAGGTTTCTTAGCCCCAGTTCCACCACCCACACCCCTCTTAGGCCAAACCGTGTTTTTTATTTTAATGTTTTGGCAACTTAACACTATTGTATTTCACTGAAAAAAAATACGAAAACAATTTATACTATCAGAAAAACATTTTAAAATATTTTCTCAGACCCAAATTCAAACACAAAAAATAGTTTTGAAACAATAACAAAAAACAATTTTTATTGTGTCTTACAACCATGGAACAGACTCGAAAGAAATATCAAACGTTCCTTTTAAAACATAAATTGTGATTTTTTTCGGATTTTTTTCAACAGCTGGGCTGCAGTTAAAAATAAAAACTATTTTCTCGCCTTTGAATCACCTTGACTATAAATCTACCTACAAACTGACTTCAACAGTTCCGTGCATTTATTTGAGAGAATATTACGTATTTGTATACATTGTGGTAGCACCGAGTAATATTTTGACTTTGGAATGTAGTTACAAATTATCATTTTTTAATATTTATTTTTATGTTAGAATTATAATGTAAGTACTCGTATGTTATTTGTTTTAGGGGAACTTTTTACCATCTTATGCTGGGGTACCGTTTCTTAACATACAGGTAGGTTCAAGTGCACTTCACAAACCTGTAGTGTTGCATGTAAACGGGGGTTAAAGACGCATGTGACCGATACACAAAAATCGTTAAAATTTGGAATAAAAAACGAGAAACAGGAACTATCGATGTAAAACAAAATATGGAAAGTATCCTTGATTGCGAGTTATAATAAGCTCTAACAGCAGATTCGTTTCGAAAAACAGTTTGAATACAATTCGTTACGAATACAAGTTAAATATAAAATCGTTTACAAAAAATGTATACAATAGCAATATTTAAACATTAACAGATATAAATTTGTTTTTACTATACAATGTTACCATTCCTGATTTTAAATCGTTACAAGAATGAAAATAAAATAGTGATATTTTACGTTGCCAGATAGGATTTTTTATTAGAAAACAATATAGCTATGTTTTATTGCGGAACTTTAATTTAAAAAATAGGTACAAAAGTGACCTAGAAATAAGAAAAAATGTGCACAAGTGACGAAGCATTAGAGGGACATGTTGAAAGTATGTTAGAAAGTGAAAGTATGCATGGGGGAAGTTGCGCATGTAGAAAATCTATGAATATAATATAATTTAAGGTTTATTTTAAACTATCTTAAGCTTACTTTGTAATATACTGTGGTGTAAACTACCCGTCGATTACACATTTTTACAGATTTACTGGTTTGGAAAATCAATCACACTCGAAATCGATCTCGGTTGCGATGCCAGAGCAGCGTGAGGTTAGGCCTGGCGACTACATACGCAAACGCACCCGGCGTTATAAACGCGCGCGTTTTCGAAACGGGCGTTTGGACCATGGTCGTTTTAAACGCGGTGGGTCGGCCTCGGGCGTGTCGGAGCCCGGCTAATTGGCCGGCGGGTGTTTGCCTGCGGGCGCTTTAAACGCGGGCACTTTTCCTGGCGGCGTTTCAGCCGCGGGCGCCTAACAACAGCGCGGCCGCGTGCGGCCTCGGAGCAACAAGTAAATGAGTTTGGACTTGGCGGGCGGGCCATTATGCAGCGGCAGCAGCCCCTGGCGGCGGTGCGTTTCGGTTATCTTCCCGTGCGGCGGACGCCGGGCCGCGGGGGGCGTGGGGAGGGGACGGGGACGGGGGCGGCAGCGGGGGCTCGGTGGCGTGGCGGGCGGAGGGCTGAGACCGGGCGCGGGGAGGATGGGCGGGCCGTTGGTACGGGCGCGGAGGCGGGACGCGAGTGCGAGAGCGGGGTTTCGAGCGCGTGGGCGAGGGAAAACACAGATGCGGGCGGGGCGCGGGGTCGGGGCGCGGGGCGCGGGGCGCGGGGCCCGGGGGAGGGGGTCCGCGGGCGGGGCTCGGGGGCGGGGCTCGGGGGCGGGGCCCGGGGCGGGGCGCGAGGCGGGGCACGGGGCGGGGCGCGGGGCGGGGCGCGGGGCGGGGCGCGGGGCGGGGCGCGAGGCGGGGCGGGGCGCGGGGCGGGGCGGGGCGCGGGGCGGGGGTGGTGCACGGGGGCGGGGCGCGGGTGCTGGAGTGCGGAAGGCGACCGGGCGACCTCCATTGCGGCGCCTAATTGGCCTTTTTGCTCGGCGTCGCATTCTACGCGCCTCCCAACCAGACCGCGCCTGCCTCGCCCTCGCGCTGTCTGCGCCCGCGCGCACTCACGCTCCCGCTCCCGCTCCCGCTCGCGCCGACGCGACGGTGGCGAAACCAAGATGCCCCCTCCCCTCATTGCCAATGACACCGCGTCAATACGCAGCCAACGCCCCATCACCACCAACAACAGACTGTCACCAACTTTCTGCAGTCCGAGTCCCCGCAATCAATGTTACAATTATCGCCATTAACACCATCACCACCACCTCCGCAGCCGCCGCCCCCCCTTCATCACGATTACCATCACCACTGCCATCGCTACGATGGCCACTCCTACTATTACAATCACCATCACCACTATTACTTCCACCAACATTACGGCAGGATTTTCGAAACTAGTTTGTCAGCTAGGTCGAATTCAGTCGCTGTCTGGAGGAGAATCCTAGCGGCCGGCTGCTCCGGTAGTTTTCAGTGATTTCTTCGATGAACATCAGGCGAATGCCGGAGCAGTACCCTAATAAACGGACCACGAACTGCCCGCTGTCTTTCCTTCCTATTCCTTGTCCTATCCTCACCCATTACACACAGGCATGACATGCACACACATGCACACACATGCACACACACACACACACACACACTAACATGCACTACTCAACCACACATGCCGGGAGACCGGTCCGGGTTTAGAGCTTCTCTCAGTTTGGGCGCTGCACCGCTGATAGGAGGTAACTGGACGGGGAAAACCCCGTCGACGGTAGGTCAGTGCCGGATCTCGCCATCTAGTAGGGGAAGATTGATTTGATTTTCTGGTCGAATCTTGCGAGAAAGAAAAGTTTCTCAATTTAATTAATTCCTTCAATTTAGACATTACAGTTAATGTACCTACACGAATCACACAAAATTCGATGAAGGCAATTGATCAAATTATAATTAACAAAACTACTACTCGATTTGAAGTTGAAACAAAAGATTTAGGATACAGTGACCACGATGCACAAATTCTTACCATTATAAGAAATGCGATCACTGACACAATAAATAATACACGTATGACTAGATTGTTTACTAAAAGTAAAATTAAATTATTCATAGACTACTTGATGCAAGAGTCATGGGAAGCGGTTTATAATACTGTTGATACAAACGAGAAATATAATTCTTTTTTTTCAACTCTTTCAATTCATTTTAACACTTGCTTTCCTCTTCAAAAACGAAAATTAAATATTTCACGGAAAAGCAATTCTTGGATAACACAAGGGATTAGGACATCTTGTAAAAACAAGCGAATTCTTTCTTTCATTTCTAAACGTCATGACGTATCTCAAGATTTCCTTATCTACTTTAAAAAATACAAAACATTGTTACGAAAAGTCATAAGGCAGGCAAAAATCATGAAAAACGATCAGGATATTTTGAACTCAAATAATAAAACAAAATCAATGTGGAATATAATAAAAAATACTACCAAATCAACTAGAAAACCGTAGAGAATGTTGTTTTAAAATATAACGATATAAATGTCAACGATCCGGCAACAGTGGCTAGTCTCTTTAACCAATACTTTTCGAGAATTGCTGCCGATCTCACTAAGGGTCTTCAGGCACAAAATTCAAAAACAGACAGTGCACCCAAAATTTTAGACACAATGTTCGTTTCCGAAACTTCTTCCTATGAAATTCTCAAAATAATCGGTAAACTAAAAAATAAATATTCGTCCGGTTTAGATGAATTCCCAGATTCTTTGTTAAAGACTTGTGCGTATGCCATTATACACCCGTTAACTCACATATTTAATGCATCTTTATGCACTGGAACGTTTCCAGATATTTTCAAAACAGCTAAAATTAAGCCGCTCTTCAAAAAAGGCAACAAAAATGAAATTCAAAATTATCGGCCCATTTCTCTTCTATCAGTTTTTTCAAAAATATTAGAGAGACTTTTTTACGTACGAATGGAAACCTTTCTCACTAAACACGACGCGCTTTCAGATTGCCAACATGGATTTAGAAAATCAAAATCAACGGAAACAGCTATATTTTCTTTTCTTAAAGATGTCGCCTCATCATTAGATCAAAACGAGGCACCTATTGGATTATTTTTAGATCTCTCAAAAGCTTTTGACATCATTGATCATGACATTTTACTTTCAAAATTACCTTCATATGGAATCCGTGGTATTGCTCTAGATTGGTTATGTTCGTACCTTAAACAACGATCTCAGAAAGTTGAAATACCTTACTGGAATGATGGAACATTACGTACGCACCTTTCCGACTCTTTGCCCGTTGCATGTGGAGTTCCTCAAGGATCGATTTTAGGCCCTATTCTGTTCCTACTTTACGTAAACGATATGCCCTCGACGATTCGAAACGGAAGAACGGTTCTCTTTGCGGATGATACGAACATCCTTTGCAATAAAGAAACCGTAAATAGTACAATATCAGATGTTTCAAATTGGTTCCGAAATAACAAATTAATAGTAAACGAAAAGAAAACGGTTTTAATGCAGTTTTCCATATCAAATAAACAATTCTGTGCTCCATTGAAAATGAACAGTGTACCATTGACTGATGTTAAGGCAACAAAATTTTAGGTCTCTCAATTCAGTCAAACCTTAAATGGAACGTCCATTTAAATGAATTGAACACAAAATTAAGTTCATTATGCTACGCGTTCAGAATTCTTGCAAATTCAGTCAGCCTTCATACTGCTCGTTGTGTATACTTCGCGAATGTTCATTCCCGCCTGAGATATGGCATAATATTCTGGGGAGATACATCTTATAGCTCCCAGACTTTTAGATTACAAAAACGAATTGTACGAATAATAACCAAATCCCACCCACGTGATTCTTGTAAGCCTATCTTCATTAATCTAGGAATTCTACCATTACCGTGTCTTTTTATTTACGAATCAGTGGTTTTTGTAAAAAATGACTTGCTTAAGGGCGGGAATATATTTTCAGAAAATGCCGAAGTCTATTACTATAACACTCGACGTAGAAATCATATTCATCAGGTGACAGTATCAACAGCTCATTACAAAAAATTCACATACAATACATGTACATTATTTTACAACACTTTGCCAGATGACATTAAACGATTAAATTCAATAGAAAAGTTTAAATCCCAAGTGAAATCGTTTCTGCTGCATAACTGTTTCTATACAATTAGAGACTATACTGAGCATCACAAGAAAAGTAACATTAATTTTAACAATGATACATAATGCATTAATTACCATTTGAACTGTATAAATGAGTATAAACAACCTGTAACAACTATTGTAACACAGCTTCCGGGTCAATGACCCCCATCTCGATCAGGTTTTCGTCCAGTTTCCCTGATCCATTGAGCAAATGCTGAGATGGCCCCTTGTTTTGCTTCTGGACATAAATGTAACTTCATTTTCTGTGCACGTCTTCTAGAATTCAGTGGGAAATACAATTATTCAAATTATCGTTTCCACGTTGTCGCGGCAGGAAGTAATAAGAGCCAAAATTTATTGCTTATTTATCCTTGAAAATAGATTTTATTACATGGGAGTTTTTTGTTTTTTTTTTCTCCCTTTCAAAATTCAAAACTTAAGTAGTATATGATTTAGTGTAGGGATCACAGAATTTTGAAAATGTGCACACAATTCACTTTTCCCCATAGCCCGTCATACGCAGTTTTTAACTGTTTTTTGACGTAAATAAATAAATAAATAAATAATAGATCACAGCCACCTCCCGACTTAAAAATAAGCACTACACGTAGGAGACTAATGACCTCAGTAGTCGCTCGGAATCACTAACAATGAATCAATCCACCACCGTAACAATCTCCATTACCACCACTGGACCCGTTACCACTACAGATAGCCACAACCGTCGCCTGTCAGTGCCAGCAGCCGTTCCCTACGGTTACAGAGCTTGGCATTCGCCTCTGCTGTGACCAAGGGGCGTAATTCGATATTTTTTCTACGGGGAGGGACCTTTGGTGTTCGAAATGCAAAATAGATATGAAATTCCGTTTGTTGCATGAACTCATTACAGAATGTGTTTTAAAACCACTTTTCTGTCGAATTGCGCTACAAAGGAATTTAAGGAAGAACCTTTCTAGTGACTATTCCCCCTTTACCACTGAGGAAATACACGCGTCATAGTTGGACAGATAGATCAAATTTTTAACTGATAAAATTGGTTTTAATGGTTTTTTCACTATCGTCCTCATTGTTTAAAAATCTAAAAAATATATATGCTATAGAATGTTACAAGTCACATTCTAGGGAAAAGCTGAGACAATACTCTAACGTTATCAGTGGAATATCAACTTTAAAAATTTATTTATTTTTTCTATTTCAATTTGGCGTCAAAATGGTTGAGAAAAATACCATCAAATTCAACTAGTTTCCCCCGTCTCTGCAATTATTTTCCGGCATGATTCTTGCAATAGAAGCTAAGAAAAAATGAAACATGAGAAACACGTTTCTCGTATCTCTACAACAGATTGCCCTAGGCGGCTGATTTTGTGGGAAACGACGGCATTTTCTATCCTCCTTCATATGAACCTCGCGATTATCGATTTCGTTTGGGGGCACTTTTCACCGCCTAATTCGGCTATAACCTTTGTTGATGAAACTTTTTCTTCGGAGAGCGCAAAGCACGCGTACAAACTATCAGAGGTCGCATTTCATTGAACACAATGAAGTAACCAAAATTACAAATATTAGAAAAAAAGCCTCTTCCTACAACTACGACACTCGAAATAAATATTTTTTTTCCTTAATGAAAACTGTCTTGAAGAACAGATCTTTAAATAAGTTAATGTTCAGTTTTTCAAAAATACGAGTAGATTCTGCTTAATTCTGCGTAAAATATAAGCATTTAAAAAAATTATTTCCTCGAAAACCGCTCTAATTTTTTTGTTAATTTTTTATAGAATAGAATGCTAATAAAATTGGCGCAGGTTCCATTTTTGGTGAGCTCTTCAAATTTTCAAATTTTTGAAGCAATCAACATTGCAAATAATGATATTGTTTCTTTTTTGTTTATGAAATCGGTTCTAAAAATTGAACCTTTAAATGAAGTCATGAATATATTTAAAATTACGAGTAATTTTTTTGCGTAATTTTTGTTTTAAGTAAAGGCACTGTATATTTTTTCTAAAATAACGGCTCCAATTTTTTTTTTCCTTTTTGAAAAATGGACCTTAAAATTGTGAGATAAAGCAAAGAACATAAAAAATGGCACAGGTTTTATTTTCGTTGAACTCTCCGAAAAGTGCAAAACTTAAAAATAATATAAGAAAGTATATTTTGTTGTAGCACGAGCAGTTTATGATATTACAAACTGATTTTTCTTCTTTTTGAATAAATCAATTCAATGCACAATTAAGTGCTGAAGACATACGCTGAGTCGCGTCAGAATAAGGTACCTAATGGGAATATGTTTACCGAAAGAATCATGGTCATGAATATTTAAATGAACGTGCTGTCCTTCAATTAATTTTCTCCATTGTAACTCGCTTGAGGCCTACACTTTATAGCTCTATTATAATGTATCTTTCAGCTACATGAAATAAAAACAGCTAATTAATTAATTGATTAATTAATTTTATTTATTTCTGGATTTTATCAGAAGGTATTGTAAACGTGCGAATGGGTTTTATATACAGATTTTGAAATGTCGAAAATTGAAGAATAGTGGGAAGTTTGCAGCATGGTATTTTTCTCTATTCGCCCAAATTGTTGAATTCATGAAATGTATACTTCAAAAAAGTACCTTCAAAAGAGGACTCAAATTCTCGGGTCATCAGGACGAATCAGATGGGCAGTAGAATGTGAATTTTGTAGAAAATCTAATTTGTGACACGATAGTTGTACATAGATTGACAGGGAAGAATAAGTAGGCGAAGATTCTCCGACAGAACAAATTACCGATTACCTGATTACTGAACCGATTACCGAACAAATTACCTGATTACTTATTAACGGGCTAGAGGATGTAATTCACAACCTATGGAAGTAATATTAATCCATTTTCTTCTTAACCAGAGCCCGATAATACAGATAATACGAATTTTTCTGTCGAAAAATCCTCGATTACTGCCGCAACATTACAATACTTTTTTCTCTTCTGCGGAAGTATGTAGTAAACCATAAAGTAAAATTGTTATATGACGATGTTGATTTTCACTGAATAAACAAATATTTCTACGTACCGACAGCATGTACTGACCGTACTGCCTGCAATCTTGTATTTGCGTCACTGCTCACGACATACCTTACGTCATGCGATATCAAGTCTCCAACGATGAGACTACCCGCCAATTTGTGCTTTTAACATGTGGTGTTATGAAACTGCAATTTTGTTTATATTCTTGGTATGTAAAGAACTGTTGTGAAGAATATATACTAGTGCATTTCGAAATGTTATTGCAGTATTGGTAAAGACATTTTGTTACGATATTTAATTAATTGCTGTCCAAGAATAAACCAAGTGTGTTATCAAAGAGTCGTAATTAAAATATTATTTGTTGTTCTTGAGTAGTGTGCGTGATACTTTACGGAAATCCATTTTGTATGGTTTCGTTGAGCAGCATTTTTGCTGCTGGAAGTCACTTGTTGGATTGTATTCATACTAGTTTTTTTTTCGCAATGCGAAAATTAACTGTTGGTACCGATGTAGCATTTATATAAATTTCAGGAGCAGTAATTACTACACGATGGAGTAAGGTGCCACCAAAAACATATTTAACGGGCATTGACGGAAATTCCGACAGTGAAACAGCTGATTGACCAAGGTTGACGGCACCTGCGGGATTGCGAGCATTGTCTTATGACTTGTGTCTTATGAGATACAATCTACAAGCGAGCTATTATGACTTTCTCGTTCTGTCTAAGGTCAAACGTTCCCACCACTCCAATGAACTTTTGTTGTACGTTCTAAAAGTACCTTTAGGGTTGATGGCGATGTTCTCCTTCTGAACACAGCAAGAACAACAACAAAACAAAAAGAAATAAAAAGATAAGTGACATTTTCCCACATATGTTAGTAATGAACGAACGCCACACATTTTTATTCTGGCTTTAAAACAAACAAAAGGAAACTGTACAATCTGGCCTCAGATACTAGACGAATGATACGGGACTGGAAATAGGATGTGACACCCATATGAGGAGTATGAATAAGCAGGAAATACGACAAAGCAGCTGCACAGACGAGATTCGATACTGAATATTGTGTCATTCTTTAAAGTCAAAACGCAGGAAGCAAAATGACATAAGACATTCGAAATCCTCCATCACAAAAAAAATCACCCTGTCTGTGCATCTCTGTCTCTCTCTCCATCTTTCTCCTTTTCTTTTTCACCCTTTCTCTCGCTTTATCTTTTTCTGCGTCTTTTGGGTGTCTGTTTATGATTGTCAGTCTGCTTGTCAGTCTGCTTGTCAGTCTGCTTGTCAGTCTGCTTGTCAGTCTGCTTGTCAGTCTGCTTGTCAGTCTGCTTGTCAGTCTGCTTGTCAGTCTGCTTGTCAGTCTGCTTGTCAGTCTGCTTGTCAGTCTGCTTGTCAGTCTGCTTGTCAGTCTGCTTGTCAGTCTGCTTGTCAGTCTGCTTGTCAGTCTGCTTGTCAGTCTGCTTGTCAGTCTGCTTGTCAGTCTGCTTGTCAGTCTGCTTGTCAGTCTGCTTGTCAGTCTGCTTGTCAGTCTGCTTGTCAGTCTGCTTGTCAGTCTGCTTGTCAGTCTGCTTGTCAGTCTGCTTGTCAGTCTGCTTGTCAGTCTGCTTGTCAGTCTGCTTGTCAGTCTGCTTGTCAGTCTGCTTGTCAGTCTGCTTGTCAGTCTGCTTGTCAGTCTGCTTGTCAGTCAGTCTGCTTGTCAGTTCTTTCAGTCTGCTTGTCAGTCCTCAGTCTGCTTGTCAGGCCAGGAGATGTCAGTCACTGTGTTTCATCCCTATCGGCCAGGAGATGAGTGTCGTTAGTATCCCAGTCACCCATTCAGGGATCCGAAGCTAAAACTTCGAGCTGCTAAACTTCCTAGATTTCACGAAGTTTGATTAAATTTTCTGCTACCAGTGAAGATGCAGTAGATGTAGTGCAGCATTAAACAAGTAGATTAACTCTTTGTGATAAGAATGAAATATAAGACATTAATAAATCCGTACCGGGAGCGGTAGCTCAGTGCATCAACTGATGTCATCAACTGATGTCACTGTAGTGCCTCTGACCGGGAGGTCCTAGGTTCGAGACCTGACGGTGGCAGGATTTTCGACACTAGCTTTTCAGCTAGGTCGAATATAGTCCCTGTCTGAAGGAGAATTCTAGCGGCCGGCTGCTCTGATCGGTAGTTTTCCGTGGTTTCTCCGATCAACACCAGGCGAATGCCAGGGCAGTACGCTACCAAACAGGCCATTGACCGTGCACGATCTTTCCTTCCTCATCCTTGTCCTATCCTCTCACCCTTACACATATACGTACACTAACATGCACTACACTAACACATATTCCGGGAGATCGATCGGGAGCTTAGAGTTTGTCCCGGCTGGGGCGGTGCCCCGCTGTTGGGAGAGTCATGGTTAGGTGGAAACCCCACTAGCCCACGGTAGGTCGGCGCCGGATCTCGCCATCCAGCGGGGGAAGATCACCGCCATTTCCCGAGAAAAACATGCCCTACACTTACGAGACTAATGACCAAAGCAGTTGACGCGCCCGGAAACACGAAGAAATCAATCAATCAATACATAAATATCAGACGACCAGCAATGCTGATTAAATGTGTGGTCTTTTTTTTTTTTCAATGACAACGCTATTTCACATTCAACCTGTGTTCCCAAGAATGTCCTTGACACATTAATCTGCGATGTATAGGGACACACCACCCCAACTACACAGTTTTTATGTCACTATGAGACTTTCATGATCTTGTATGTATTCAAAATACCCAGGCCAAGCTGCTGTAAAATTAAGAAGAGCAATTCATGCATCTACACTAATCGATAATGCAAGGATAGTAAGTGTAAGTAAGAGGTAAGGAAAAAGACGACTCGCCGCCTTTTCCGAGAGAGACTTGGTAACAACGAATCATTCTGTCTGCAACCTTTTTGGTTTCCAACAGGGATTTGGAATTTATAACCTAATCAGAGATGAGAATTATACTGATCAACATTTTTTTTATCAAGTTTCATTAGATCACTTTCAACTTTTTCTGTGAAATATTTCATTTTACCACTACAAAGAAAAGGTTTTAAATTGTTTTACCCATTCTAAATCTACTTTAGAAATATTTTAGCTGTCAATTGTCATAATACATACATGTTCTAGGGAATTTTACCTGAGCGCGAATCACCTTGCCGGCTTAGGAGGTTCAGGACATCAACTCATGTCACTGCAGTGCCTCTGATCAGTAGGTCCTAGGATCTAGGTGGTGCCGAAAGTCTGTTAGGACTTTCGAAACTAGCTAGATAGCTAGGTTGAATTCAGCCGCTGTCTGGAGGAGAATTCTAGGGGTCAGTTGCTCTGATCGGTAATTTTCCTTGGTTTCTCCGTTCAACACCAGGCGAATGCCGGAGCAGTACTCTAAAAAACGGGCAACGGACACACGCGATTTTTAATCTCTTTTAATAGCCATATGCTCACCTCTTACTTACACACACTTATATTTACATGCACTACACTACCATGTATGTCGGGATGTCAGTCGGGAGCTTAGAGTGTGTCCCAGCTAGGGCTGTAGCTGGTGGGGGATACTGGTTAGGGAAAATCACGCAAGCCGACGTTTAGGTCGGCACCGGATCTCACCTTAAGCGGGGGATGATCACCGCAACCTTCTGAGGGAAATAATACACTACATTTAAGGGACAATGGGCCATAGCCATTGACGCGTTAGGAAACTAATCAATCTAGCCAATCATCTAAAGATTGATTGATTAATTGATTGGCTGGGTTTAAGGGCGCTTCAACGGCTAAGGTCATTTGCGCCCGTGTCAAATTATTTTAAGACCAGTGCATAATATTGCAGTTCCAAGTTAATAAAGAAAATTAAAATCTTTAATAGAAAGCAAAGTAAAACTGACAAGGGACATATCCCAATAAGAGGGTTTGGCAAAAAAATTGCCAGATAGTTTTTTTTGTTTAAAATCTCGGACCAAAAGCCAATAATTGGCACTATCATCCTCTCTCAGACAAGGCTGCACAAGCCTGTCTCTCGCAAAAAGCCAAAAAGCTTGCAGAGAGAAGATTCGTCATTACTAAGAACCTCCGCAAGGGAGCCAGCAAGGTCATGCCTTTGACGGCTCTCTCTCATCTTAACACAGTGTAAGAGAACATGCTCCACGGTAAGATCCACCTTGCAGCATTCACATATAGGGGGTGGGTCCCCGTGGAGGAGATAACCGTGGGAGAAATGGCAGTGACCGATTCGGAGGCGTGTTAAAATGATCTCCTCTCGCCGAGCATCACGAGATGAGGAAGACCAAGGATTTATGGAATCCTTGATTCTCGTGAGCTTATAATCTGAGTTATGCCACTCTGTTTGCCATTCACTGCGGATAGAGCGTTTTATAAACAGCTAAGTGTCTTCCGTGGGGACTGTGAAGATGTCTAATTCTCTTTTCTTCAAAGCGGACTTTGCTGCCTTGTCAGCTATTTCATTTCCTCTTATTCCCACGTGTCCAGGGACCCAACAAAAGACTAAAATATAGTGACGGACCAAGAGATGGTGGATTTGCTGTTGGATGGTCATTGTCAGTGGGTCACAAGACGAGAAGGAGGAGATGGATTCAAGAGAGCTTTTTGAATCACTGCAGATCACTACTTTCTTTAGTGACATCGATCCAGCATATTTAAGTGCCTCCAAGAGCGCATACTTCTCTGCGGTATAGACACTGCACGAAGAGTCTAGTCGAAAACCTTGCGTGGATCTACTGCAGTAGAAGGCACATCCGACTTTGCCGTTTTGGGAGGAGCCATCGGTGTAAATAAAGAAGTGGCCAGGATACGTAGATTTTATCGCCTCAAATTCCGATAAGAATGTACTGGGGGGAGTCAAGGATTTAGGAAGATTAGCCAGTCTAAGATCTATTATCGGCCGGAGTAGTTTCCAAGGGGAAACAAGGTTTCGGGGGAGGTTTCACAGGGTTGGGTAGTTTTATATGAAGCTTCTTTAAGAGCATACAGAGACGGACACCCAGGGGATGGGGGAATGACGGTTTAAGCGCATATGAAGTCAGGTGGGTTGGATGGAGGACTGCTTGACGCGAGGGAGTATCAACATTGTATAATTTGGCGCCATAGGAGGCAATCAGAATATCCCGCCTTCGGCTCAGGGATGGTTCTCCAGCCTCGGCTAAGAGGCATTCGATGCGACTCGTGCGGTAGGCGCCTGTACTAATCCTTATGCCAGCATTGTGTATGGTATTTAATGGCCGGAGGGTTGATGGAGACGCTGACCCATACACTATGCATCCGTAATCCAAGATAGGGCGGATGAGAGTTCTATACAAACGCAGAAGACAAACACGGTCTGCGCCCCAAGAGCTACCAGTAAGAGTGCGAAGGAGATTCATAGGTGATACACATCGGCCCCGTATTTTACGGATGTGTTTTCGCCAGGTTAGGCTCTTGTCGAATGTGAGTCCAAGGAAGGTTGCGGATTCAACGAATGGAAGCTGCTGTCCTCCAAGAAAAAGGTCGGGGTGATTATGGAGGTGACGGATTCTGCAAAAGTGCATGCAAGTGGTTTTTGAGGTAGAGAACTTGAATCCTGTTTCTTCGCTCCATTCCTGCAGTTTGTTGAGCACAAGTTGTAGTTGCCTCTCAATAACGTGCACGCTCTTGGAGGAGCAAAAAATTGCAAAATCGTCAACGAACAGTGATGCTTTCACAGGCTCCCGGATAACTGATGCAATACTATTGATAGCAATGGCAAACAGAGTGACGCTCAAAATTGATCCGTGGGGAACACCGTTTTCTAACTGGTGACTAGAGGATAGCACGTCGCCAAGGCGGACGCGGAAAGATCTTGATGAAAGAAAACCTACTAGAAACAAAGGGAGCCGTCCCCTAAGGCCCCAAGTATGCAAGGTGCGAAGAATACCGTACCTCCAGGTGGTGTCATGAGCTTTCTCTATATCGAAGAAAATTGCTACCAGGTGCTGACGTAGCACGAAAGAAGTGGAAATCTGCGTAGCAAGGGTGACTAAGTGGTCCATGGTTGACCTGTGCTTCCTGAAGCCACATTGGAGAGGTGTAAATAGGTTCTTTTGTTCCAGGAGCCAGACCAGACGTGTATTTACCATTCGCTCTAAAAGCTTGCACACACAGCTTGTGAGCGAGATTGGGCGGTAACTTGAGGGGGTTGTTCTGTCCTTTCCTTCTTTAGGGATTGGGAGAACGATGGATTCACGCCAAATCCTTGGTATAGCATGATCAGCCCAAATCTTGTTGAAAATGCCGAGGAGAAACGAACGAGCGTTTTCAGGTAGGTGTTTCTACATTTGGTTATGTAGCTGGTCTGGTCCTGGAGCAGAATCTTTCGCACAAGCGAGGGCACAGGAGAGTTCGTCCATGGAGAAAAAGGCATTGTAATCTTCCTCTACGCGTCTCGAGAAGTCTAATTTACAGTTTTCCATTTTTCTTTTCGTGTTTTGAAAGCCAGAAGAACAGTGTACGGAGCTGGAGATTTGTTCGTAATGAGAGGCCATTTCTTCAGCAATTTCTTGTGGAGAGGTTAGGAGATTGCCATTTACTATAAGCCCTGAAGTAGACGGCGAAGGGAGTCTTCCACCGATCTGTCGGACCTTTCTCCGCACAAGTTTAGGGGATGACCGGCAAGAGAGTGACGAGATGTAGGCTCTCCAGGACGCAGCCTTACTCTCCCGTATCGTTAATCTAGCTCTGGCTCGGGATCTTTTATAGTTTATTAGGTTTTCCATGGTTGGGAACCTACTAAGTTTTGCCAATGCCCTCTTCCGATCCCGGACCGCGGTGGCACAATCATCGTTCCACCATGGCACAGGGGGGTGTCGTGCATGGCCCGACGACTTCGGGATGGCAAATGAGGCCGCATGAAGGACGGCGTTATTAAAATGAGCAACCATAGCATCGATGTCGTTTGGGCAGTTTTCCGATATTCGTAATTCTTTCTTGAATGTTTCCCACTCAGCTCGGTGGATTAGCCACCGAGGAGGGCGAGCAACGTTCAGATCGGGAATATCGAGGTTGACCCGAATGGGAAAATGGTCACTGCCATGCAGGTCGCCAAGGACAGTCCACTCGAAGATTGTAGAAACGGAGGGACTACAGAGAGCTAGGTCCACGGACGAGAATGTGTTAGAAGCTACGGAAAAGTGTGTACTTTCACCAGAATTTAGGAGAATTAAGTTTTGGTTATCTATGATATTTTCAAGTAACCTGCCTCTCGAGCACGACCTTGTGCCACCCCAGGCAGAGTTGTGGGCGTTGAAGTCCCCCACAATGAGAAAAGGTGTAGGCACCTGAGAGAGAACATCCTCCAGTTCTTTTTGTGACACGACTTGTCCAGGCGGGATATAAATGTTGCAAATGGTAACAGAAATAGTTCGGAAATTTACACGAACGCAAGATATCTGCAGAGTGGTTCGTATGTCTATTTCTTTCGATACCGAAGAGTTTGTGATAAACGTGGCGACTCCGCCATGGGCGCGGAGGCCATCGTCTACGTCTTGCCCGTAGCAACAAAAGCCGCGTAGAGAGAGGGAGTCCTCAGAAAGGAGATGTGTTTCCTGCAGGCAGATAACCACAGGTCTATGTATAGACATTATTAACTTCAATTCATCCAAACGGGTTCGAAAGCCATTTATGTTCCATGACAGGAGAGCCATAGTTTCTAGTTAAGTTTTTGGTTCAAGGGTAGGTTATGTATCAGGTTTCTTTTTCTTCTTTTTCCTTCTTTGTTGGAAAGTAATGGCTTTGTTCATGCGGAGTTCCTCATTCCCAGCAGAGTCATCTTGACTACTGCTGGAGAGGGTCGCATGTATTGAGACACCACGGTCCCTTGAGACAGGCGACCTAGATCTAGCAATAGGGCCTGTCGGCCTCAGCTTCTCTTGATGTGTTTGGGTGTTGGTTGAAATATTTATGGTTTGTGTTTCCGATTTTGTTTCAGGCTGGACAAGAGATTTAGGATTTGCATCTCCGCCGATGTCATCAAAGGACACCTGGCAGGCAGCATCGCACAAAGTGGAGGCTTTAGGCGTTTGGGTTTCCGAATTGACTGTCTTATGTTGACCCACGGTGTCAGCGAAACTTCGGGCCATGTCCACGGATTTCGCGTCTGGTAACGGCGTCGTGCCTCCGGGAAGGAAACTTTCTCAGAGACCCTGATCTTCTGGATCTCTCTTTCCCTTAAGAAAATGGGATACTGGTTGGAATTAGATGGATGTTTTCCACAACAGTTAACGCACTTTGCCTCGGCGGAGCAGTTTGAGTCATTACAAACCTCCCTTCCACAGTGCACGCAGACTGCGGAGCTCATGCAACGAGGTTGCGTATGGCCAAACCTCTGGCATTTAAAGCAGCGCAGAGGGTTTGGAACATACTGCCTGACACGGAGATTGTAAAAGCTACACGATATCTTCTCTGGTAGCGATGGACGGTCGAAGGTCAGTATTAGAGTTGGGGTAGGAGTGGGTACCCCATTTACTCTCCGCTGAATCCTGTAGATCTCTGACACACCATATGGCTCAAAGAAGGCTTTCAAATTTTCTTCCGATTCGGTAGCGAAGTCTTCGTGGTTTACCACACCGTTGCAGAGGTTTAAGGTCGGGTGGGCGGACACATGCACCTGGAGGCCGGCTATTTCTTTGATGTCAAGGATCTTGCTGATCTGTTCGTCAGAGCGACATTCGAAAAGAATTGTGCCATTTCTCTGACGGACCACCGACTGAAATATACCAAACCTTTCAATTTCCCTGGCAAGTTTTATAGGGCTGACACTCTTCATAGTTTCATTTTCTCTTTTACTTGACATGACGAGAAAGCGGGGCTTAGTAGGTCTGTCTGACTCATTACAGAAAAAACTCTCAAGATTTACTGTTTCACCAACAAATCTCCTCTTCCTTATGGAAGAGGGCGGGGGGGTAGCTTTTTATCCATTAAGAGGATATCAGATTCATCCCCGTGGTCCCCACCCACCACGGAGCCCAACAAGGGGACACTCCATTGGAGTGCCAGGGTTGCCACGGGGATATAGTGGGGGGTTACCACAGCGCTGCACCGCCGTGGATCCCCCCGCTCACCCTGGAGTTCAGTACAAGACCTAGTCCAAGCCGGTTGATCGGGAGTGGGTTAGCTCCCGACCGCCCGTCTAGAAGAGTCCGTAGCCAAAGCAAGTGTATCGAGACTACAAGGAATGTTCCCCAAAATACGTAAGAGCACGTATCCCTGGGTGCCAAGAAAAAAAGGATCACTAGGAGAGTAATTGGGAAACAGACAGGCTCCTCAACCGCCAGGACATACATTCCCTCCGACACGGGTCGCCATGCACGGCAAACACATGGGTGGGAGTTCAGCATACAGAGGGGGCCAGTGAAATAGAAGAGGGAGAAGAAAAGAGACAGGATGGTATAGAAGAATGAGAATGTACAATGGGGAGAAGAAAAGCGACTTGTGAAGAAAAGGAATACTTGAGAGCCCTCTCTGTATCCCCCCGTCAGGACGTGGACCAACCCACCTCGACGGGTCATCTAAAGACGGTTCCACACTTTTGGCATTCGCCGAGCAGCGAGCTAGTGCTCGCCCAATCCCGAGCAGCTGACGTGTTCGGCGAATGTTCGCTCCCTTTGATGTGTCCAAAAGATCGACACGCGGTGGATAGGGCGACCATCGAATGTTCGTCGCTCGGCAAATAGCAAGCAACTCATCCACACTACTCGGGATTCGGCGAGCGGTTGCTCGGTGTTCGCCGAATAACGAATGTGTGGAGCCGCCTTTAGATACTGAAGAAATCTTGAAGCTTATTCATTATCATCATCATCCCTTATCCATTAAGTGCCTACTATGAATTAGGTTCCAAGCCGCATTGTGCAAAGTGTCTGTTGTTTTCTAAGTTGAGCGTGACGCCCGGCGCCCGCCCCGGGGCGGTACCCTCTGCACGTCCGGCGCCCCTTCGCCGCGACCCGCCCACTCTGTTGCAACGGAGACAGTTGCCGCGGGGGCAACGACCCCACGCTTTTCAAGCCCTCTTTCACCTACTCTAGCTCCCGCTCTAGCTCTCGCTCTCGCTCTTTTCGCACCGCTGCGACCTCTTCTCGGAAGAAGGGAGGTGGTTAATACAGAAATATCTGGTAAATGCAATAATCGTTTTTTTGTTTGTTTCTTTGCTGAAAAATCTTGTACACACAATTATTTTAAATATAAATATAAATGTATGTATTAGGCATTTTACTGTCGCATAAATCCAACTTTCGCCAGCTAGCGGTGTTCCCAGATGTGGGATCTGTTTTTGTTTATTATCCACCCTGGAGATAAAGGAGACATGTGGCGAGCATGACGTGTTCCTACCACCGTACCTATCTCGTTTGCGTGGTCCTAGGATGGTCAATACGCGACCAAACGAATTACAATATCGAATGAGATTTTTGTCTGAAACTAAATTTGTTTGAAAAATAGATCTTAAAAAAGATTTTTTTAAAGAAGAAATAGCAGTTTTTGCTTTATTTCTGTTTGAAATTAATACAACTTGTAAGAATTTTTTTAAACAGCTCTCAATTTGTTTCTTTCAATGTTCTCCTCGCATTAAAGGACGGTAAAAAACTGAAGCTGATTTCATTATCACAGAACTCTCTGCATTTTTGAAGATAGCAAAATAATTACATTGCTAAACTAGAATATTGTAGATATTTTCGTCTCAACGGAAATCTAAAAGATAAGGTATTTAAAAATGGTCATGTAATATTTTCTTAAACGAGTATTTTTCACGTAATTTCTGTTTCCAGTCAATGTAATTTAGATTTTTTTCATAAACGGCTGTAAATTTTTTCTTTAAATTTTAAAATTTAAATTTAAAAAAATTAAAATTTTCGATGATTAGAACACAGGACTCTTCAAAAATGGCGCAGGTCTAATTTTCGTTAAACTCTGAATTTACGAAATTTGCAAAATATTAACATTGCAAAAGTACAATATTGCATGTTCGAAATAATGGGGCAGACTATTAATTTCTTATGACTTCGGCAAAAGTGACTATGGCCATCAACTACGTGGCGTAGTGGTGAAGCGCATACCGAATTAACTCGATGGACGAGTCTCGGCGCCCAGAAAAAAGTTTCGCTGGTGGGATACACACACGTTCATGTTGCAGTATCGAATTGTGAAGTCATTGCGAATAATGCGAGGGAGCATTTTCTGCGTGGAAAATAGTCATGATTTTCTCGTTGCTATAGTGTTAATGGGATGCAACTGATAAATATTTTTGTACGCTATTCTTTACTTCAATACATCGTTGAACACAATTTTTTTAAACTCTTATTAATTCAGATCATTGAATACTAAGCAAAACACTTAGTTTTGTACTTAAATAACATTTTAGGTGTGAATTATCTACGATGACTCATTGTTTTCTACTATTACTTACGCTTGCTACTATTGTCTTCCTACCGTTTTTACTGTGGTATTCTTTATGCATATTTTCTTTATATTATTCACATGTCCTGTACTTGCTTTACTTTATTATAATTATATGTAATCTGAACACTTTGTATTCTACTATACTACTTATCCGAGTTATTCCAGGTCTGATTTAAAAACATGATTTCCTGAATTACATCTTTTTGTAAAAATGTAAATTTTGTTATATTTGTATAATTGTTCAAATAAAGCTTACATATATTTTCTCAAACATTGCAAAAAATGCATTAAAAACTACGAGATTGATGATATTTTCCTTAATGAAATCTCTTCGTTAAAACTAGATCAAGAAATAATGTCAATGAAAATCACTGATTTTTTAAAATTGTAAATGCAATCGTTCAACTTTATTTTTAAAGCGTCCGGAAGGTTTGACTTATCAGTAAGGCTGGTAGTGTATGTTAGATTTAGCCCAACATTCTTGTTACATAGAGTTCGATTCCCAGCGTAAAAAATGTGCTGCTTGAAAACACTTTTTCAGGGTCAAATAGTATATAATATTGCTTGGCTGTAACAAATAGTGCGAAAAAATATGTGCTGTTTCAGCACAACTAGTTTTAACGGCGTCTGACGATGATGTTGAAATTAGCGCGCATTGTGAAACTGATGGATGTCCATCTGTCGATGAGGCTGAAAATACAACGCAAACTAATAAATGCGTATCGCCATGGGCTTATCAGCGATGATACAGGAATTTTCTTTCTCCAATCTCGCGTATCTATCCTATCTATAAAACAGAGTCCTCCTACACATAAGATAAATTAAAGGGGTCGGAAAAATATATTGCTAGCACACATTTTTTCAAATCGTCGTCAGCAAGAGGAAAGTTTTCCTTCATCTTAACATGTCTCAATTTTTGCATGTTTTACAGCTTACAGTTATGTATTTACTTAAGAAACATTGCTGTTATTGCTGAAACACAATGTTCCGCATTTTACGGAATGATTTGAAGATGCGCAAGGTTTGTGCAAAGTGGGTACCACATGCTTTAACTGAGGTGCAAAAATGGACTCGATATGAGACGAGCCGTATCAATCTGGAGCGATTCCAACATAAATGAAATGAGATTGAATCGTATTCTTGATATTGAGTCGCATTATTGCAATTGATGAAACGTGGGCATGAGCGTAAGAACCAGAGCTAAAGAGGCAATCAATGAATTCGCTCATCGTGAAAACACAAGTTTCGACAGAATGCATACTTATTTCGGCCAAAGTATTTTCGTGTCATCCTGTTCGTGAGGGCCAAACTTTCACTGCCACGTACTACAAATCATTCCTGCTGCACACTCGTTCCCTACAGAAGAGACATCCAAGGCTTCTCAAACACGCAATGCGATGATAATGCAGCAAGCCACAGTGCAGCCTGTGTCCAGAACCTTGGGCGACGGTGCAGGTGGGAGATGTTGGAACGCCCTCCGTCCCCCTGATCAGAGTCCTTGCGACTTTGATCTCATTGCAAAAATGAAGACACGGCTGCGTGGGACGCGGTTCGCAAACAGCGAGGACATCCTAACAGCGCATCGACGAGAAGTGGCGCACGGAGACCCATCACACACAGCTGATGATACTCAGCGCTATCCCCATCGTTGGCAAAGATGTGTAGACGCCTTGGGGATTATTTCGAAGGTCGTTAGCTCGTAAGAGTACGAGTATTACGCGTACTGTTTTGTTTTGTTAATATGTAATGCGAACAAAACAAGGACCTCTATTAACGCATTTTTCAATGTCCCTTACTCTTAGCGCCTTGTACCCGGGTCCCAATTTAGTACCAGATTACGAAGATCATTCCAGCGATTTTCAATCGTATATTCTTATTTTTGTTTCTTGCAGCTTTATTGACTGATAAAAAGTAATTGCCATGACTTGTGAAATGTAATACTGTGCTCTAAACTTTTTGGTCCCGGAACGCTCCCCAAATTAATTAATTAATTAATTAATTTAAAAAGAAATAGTTATATATTTATAATATAATTTAAAAATTCTTCCCGTTCCGCCAGAAATCAAGCCATATATACACATATACAATTTGCCACAATTAGGTATAGAAATGTATGTTTTTATTATTGTAAATAAATTGATATCACAAATATTTAATTCTTCATAAAATATCTACTCCTTTCATTGCAACAAAATTTTGGCTAAAACATTTCTTTAAATTTCGCATCATCTAATAATTTGGACAGTGGCGAGCTTATTTTCTGGCGCTGTAGGCGTTACCGGTTATTTGCATTGAATATTCTGCTCTCTAGAAAACTATTATGTAATCTACTCTTGTAGAAAATTCTAAGAAATTTGTATTCCAAAAAAAGCTGACAAATTGTATATATTATAAAGAGAGTAAATATAAATTTCTTTTGAGGTGTATGAACTGTATATTGAATCCGTAAGTGCAAAATATATTGTTTAGGCATTTTTTGATGACAAATTTGTTGTGAGAACGTTCAAAGGATTACAATAAAAACACAATAAGTATGAGGAAGTTCAGATAATTAGAGCTTGTATTAATATTTGATAATATACTCAATAATATATTTAATAATATATTATAAAACAATAAAAATATATTAATAAAAAATAAAAACAAAAAGCTGTATTATAAAAAAGTCACTTTTTCCAGCATTACGATGGTGGAAAAACAAGTCCTTCGATATATTCGGGCCACTTACTACAAAAATTAATCAATTATGAAAAATTACCCATCGTTAACTCTGAACCCTTGCAAGTTGAAATAGATACAACTAAAAATGAGACGAATGATTTGAATAAAGACGAAAAATATCTTATATAATGCAATCAATAAAGGTGAATGTTCAGAAGAATTGCAAACATAAATCCAGGGCCCATATCACATTCCCATTGACTACCAACAACCAAATCCTTACTACGATTGTACACAACACTCCAAAACCATGTCATAAATTAAAGAATTGTGACCCTTGTTGAATTGTACGTTCCAGTGTGGTTCAATATCAGAAAAAATCAAAAATGTTACAATGATCCACATACATTATTTTTAAATATTTCACTTGCTTGTTGTTTGGACAAAAGCAATAAAATAAGTATTTGATCCAGAAATTGAAAGAAATGGATATTCTGTCAATTCATGACAGGGACCTCATCTTCATTCCCATTCCATTCCCATCCACATCCCAAATTTTTGTAATTCCGCAAAAGATTCTTCACTAATAACACATAGTCGTCCTCCTTTTGATTTCCGAGGAACCCCTCCACAACAGATTCTAGAGATTTCCAAGCTGCGAGATTTTAGGGGAAAGTAGGACTTCAAAATTTCTATCATTCAACAGTTTCTTAATTTCAGGCCCAACAAAAATTCCTTCTCTTAATTTTGCATCACTGAGTTCGAGAAAAATTTCTCTTAAATACATGAACTCATCGCCTTTCTTTTAACAACATCTAGGTCATTAGCGACCACTATTGGAGTTAAAGTTATGGTAACTGTGAAGATGAAACGATATGGTGATAAGGGGTGAAAGGACGACCACAAATACAACCATGGTTGATTGATTGATTTTTTTCGTGTTTCCGGGCGCGTCAACTGCTTTGGTCACGGGAGTTAGTTTAGTGCATGTTTTTTTCTCGCGGGAGATGGCGGTGATCTTCCCCGCTGGATGGCGAGATCCGGCGCCGACCTACCATCGGCTAGTGGGGTTTCCCCCTAACCAGGACTCCACCAGCCAGGACTACACCAGCGGGGCACCGCCCCAGCCGGGACAAGCTCTAAGCTCCGTGGCCCGTTTGGTAGGGTACTGCTCCGGCATTCGCCTGGTGTTGATCGGAGAAACCACGGAAAACTACCGATCAGAGCAGCCGGCCTCTTGAATTCTCCTCCAGACAACGACTGAATTCGTCCTAGCTGAAAAGCTAGAGTCGAAAATCCTGCCGCCGTCAGGAATCGAACCTAGGACCTCCCGGTCAGAGGCGATGCAGTGACATCAGTTGATGCACTAAGCTACCGCTCCCGGTGTACAACCATGGCAGAGGCGGGACTCGAACCCGGAACCCTTCGTCCGAGATCACTACACAACTGTCTTAGCGATCTTGGCCACCGGATTGGCTCACTTTCTTTGTTTATCGCTTTAACGACGTTTTTCACTTGTCCGAGTAGTGAAGTGATGTGAAGTGGGGGCAAGAGAATACTTAATGAATCTACCAAACGCTTGCACTTTACATTTGCTCTGCAGAGTTGAATGCATTTCTTCAGGGTCACTCTTTGGTTTAATAGTGCTTCTCTGTTGTTCTCCTATCCCATATGCAGAGAAAACGGCTGTATTTAGTAAATCGCCCTGGAAGACCAAGTAACAATGATATTATTTAATATCAGGGGGATAACATCCCTACTTTAGTATGATTCTTTTCAAACGACCGAGTGTGCTAAGGAAGTAGATTTTTTCATTACCTTTGTGTAAGAGCACAGCCTTCAAACTGAATTTGGACGAATCTCTAAAGAGTCGCCATTCATTTGGATTATACATTAATCCTAAGTCATTCATTAGAGCAATAATATAACGAGAATATTTTCCTTACTAAGATGAGAAGGAAAGTTTTCATTTCTTTTCCTAAATACGGTCACTTTCGTTTTTTTCAGCCAATAGAGTCCACTCTTGCACGTAACGCTAGAAGTTCAGCCTTTTATTGGGATAGATGAAGATCTCGAAAAAGATCATCAAGTCTATTTAGCTCAATTAAGGTGACACATATTTTGGGGTTATAGGGTTATTGGGAAAATCAGGTAAACTGTGTCATAGGGAAAGCCTGGAGTTCCCTGCATTTTACTATACGAATACTAAAAAAGAGTACTGAGAAAGAGAGAGAATTAGCTCTCTTATCTCTAGTTCGTATATTAATGGAATACGTGGCGGTTTGTGGGGACCCTTATAGAAATTCACAAAAGGAATATTTGAATAGAGAACAGAGAAGAGCGTACTAATTAACTTTCCGAAACAATAGGAAGAAAGTAGAATGGGAGGCAAGACTCTGTGCCCTGTACAAAGCGTATGCCAGTTATCAAGCTTGAAAATATATCTACATCTGACTCGGTAGACCTACGTACTTTAGTAGAGGGAATCACAAGAACAAAATTCAGTTTAGGCCTCAGAGAACAGATGTTGGAAAATTTTCCTTTACAAATAGAACAATAACGGACTGGAATAAGTTGCCTGCGACAGCCTTGGAACCCTTTCCTCTAGGAGTTCAAAGATTTAAAAGTAAATTAACTAATGATATTTGTAAACTTTATTAATTTAGTAAGTTAGGTTTATTATAGCAGTTATTATTTTATTATTATTGTCATGTCTATTGCTATCGTTATGTTATCGTTACTATCGTATTGTGATAATTGTCATTAAATACGTTGCTTTATTAAATATATAATTATATTCAAAGTAGTATTGAATGTGAAGTGTGGTGACGTGTAGTACAATATAGAAGTAGGAAGAGAAGTTAAGTGCAAATGTGAAGTGAAGTGCAATGTAATGAAAAAGTCGTGTATTTAATAGTTTAAAATAGCTATACAGGTCAGCCATAAAATGTACAGTTAATGCTATTACTGTTATTGTTGCTCTTATTGTTACCATTGTTATATTATTATTATTGTTATTATTAATAATATATTGTCTTAAAATGATTTAAAGTTACATTATATTAATATTCCTTATTGTAATATGTCAATTGTAGGGTTCTGCCACCAAGTTGTATAAACCTATCTACCTATCTATAAGTTGTATCACTCACTATAGATTCTGCATGTTCGCTGTCGGAATTTTCATCGTCGGTTGAAATGTCTTTCCATTCACACGTTGGCTTAGGAACTGGGAAATTTTCGCCATGCTGAACCGGTCGACGATCTGATGGCACATTTGTATATTCTATCTTATCTCTTTTTCTTTTTCGAAAAGCCTTCAATTTTTGTGAGACAAAAATAACAGCCTTACCGGTGACTTTTAGGTTCGCTCTAAACAACTGGAACACCAATATTCTTCCTTTCAACCATTCAATTAGGTTTACGTAGCACGTGCTTCAAGTTACGCGCGGTACCCACTTCCTGACGATGTCCAACATGACAACTTTAATAATAATAATAATAATAATAATAATAATAATAATAATAATAATAATAAACGTGGCGTCTTCCAAAGTGATACTTTGAGCACTTACTGGTTCTGCCCGGAAATGAACCCTTTCTCGACACTCCTAGAAGATTAGGTTTCGAACTGAGAGGCACTGAAAGATTACACATAACCCACTTAGCATATATGGACGATGCGTGGCCTAAACATTCAGATAAAAGCCACTGCAGATTTCTTCAGGGACATAAATTTGCAACGAGGCATTCAAGTAAATGCAAAATACAACAAATACAAAAGAGTAATCCCATTCGTGAACGACATACCAGAACATACGAGACTATTAGTGGAGAAACCATCACCGTTCTTTAAGCTAATGAGTTCTACAAAATACCTTAGTGTACAAAAAGGAAATATGATTGCACCTCACCAGCGGAAGGCAAGGCTGAAAACTGAGCATGCCAACCGACTCAAGGCAGTATTAAAAACTTCCCTTAACTCTCGAAACCTCACGGTTGCCATTAACTCGTATGCTCTACCCATTAGCACCTTCTCGATGGGAAGTTTTAATCGTCCACCAACCGATCTAGAGGAATTCAAATGACACGCTTCGGTCGCCACCATCCCAACAGTGCGATCCAGAGGGTGACACTGCCGCGGCAGATTAGAGGGCGTGGTATTGTAAAGTTCACGATCTCCATGCCAAAAAAATAATAGCTATGAGGAAGTACTTTGCAAAGGAAGCATATACTCTCAACTTCACAAGGTAATTGTGTAGGCAGATGACAATTACACGCCCCTCACTTTCAAACAAGGTATTCAAGTTCAACAGTCCTCTTTGCAGCATAAGATCGATTCACAGAAACGGAAAGCACTCCTGCTGCAGAAGCCAATCCAAATGTCGACGAAGAAATATGGTACAAATGACTCAATATAGGATATTTGTACCCTGATAGCGAAGGTTTCATAATAGCAATCCAAGATCAGGGGATTCTCACAAATAACTGCCTGAAATATGCCATCGAGAATCTAGCAGTCTAACTGATGAATATCGTATGTGTGGTCGAGATCATGAAACCATTCAGCATATTATCTCAGGCTGTAGTTGTTTAGCTCCCACTGACGAGGCACGATCAAGTGGGCCGCATCATCCATTCCAAAGTTGTTAAAAAATACAGACTATCTCAGAAAGTTGATACACAATACTATCAGTACCATCCAGAAGCTGTACTTGAAAATGAAACGCATCAGTTATACTGAGGCCGCAGTGTTCTGACCGAAATGACAATTCAGCCCAACAGACGCGATGTTACCCTCTGGGACAAATCTGCCAAGAAAGTTTGGTTTATGGATTTTGCAGTCGTCAATACCAGCAATACGATGCATACCAGGCTAAAATCGACAAATAGAGAAAACTAGTATTTGCTGTAAAAGACCAATGGTGTGTTTCAGAAGTGAAAACTGTTCCAATTGTACTGTCATCAACTTGTGTCATACTAAAACGATCAGCAGATCATTGGAAGACGTAGGCTTGGAGAAGAATATTATCATCGACCTCCAGAACTCCGTTATCATCAGTACGAGTTCACTAGTCAGGAAGTTCTTGGAGGGACATGTCGGTTTTTGAAACTGTATTGTGATTTGTCGAAACTGTTATTTTAGGTTAGTGTGTTAGAATGCCCTAATTTGTTCGGTAGATTTTAAATATGTCAATGTTGCCATGCTTTTGATTTGGTATAAGAGACCAAAATTTGTGAATAAACAAAATAATAATAATAATAATAATAATAATAATAATAATAATAATAATAATAATAATAATAATAATAATAATAATAATACGCAGTTTTGTTATTTTATTATTGAACGACTCTGTGACTTCACAATAAACGCTCCAAACACATACCAGAACTTATTAGGAGAGTGTACACACCCACGACGACATATTTTCTCTATGTTAAACTTCAAATCAATGCCATGCAAAGAACAAATAACAAACACGAAACAATAACGAAAGACACACCAGCAGCTTAGCCGCCAAAACTGACGGTTACAGTTTGTTTAGACGTTTGAATTGTTTCCAACTTACAAATTAAAACAAAATTCCCTATAAACCATGATATTCACTTCTTTCATTCCATTTAAGGCAAGATAACAAATAATTGGGACGTGGAAGATTTGCACATACATATCTGATTGCAGCGAAAAAATGCAATAAGAAATAGCTAGTTATATCAATGTCACTGAGCCCATGTTGGCATGTGTTATATATATTAATTACATTTTTATATTTATATAAAAATAAATTTTTATATTTATATAAAAATGTAATTATATTTCTCTTGATGTATTTTAATATATTAGAAATACGTAATATTTTATACAATAATAACGTTGGCTTCAAGCTAGATGCATAACTAATGTAATCAATAACTTTTAACAATTTAATAATATAATATTCTTTGAATTTCATAAAACCCTTTAGACCTTAACGTACAATATACACAATTAGTAGACATTTAGAAAAATATTAAATTAGAATGTTTTAGTATCATTATTTGTATAAATTTAAATAACTCTGTGTATGTCTTACTATTACAATATCTATGAATTACGTGTACATAAGAAGAATAAATAAAATAAGATAAAATAAAATAATACATCATATTCTTCAGCATCATTCAATTTCAAGTCTTGTACAATGTGACAATCAAATTATGTGAAATTAAATTGAAGAACTTTCTATCATAAGATATTGTATGGTAAATAAAAAATATACAGGATAAATTTCATCGTTTTTAGACATCAAACCTCACAGAAGTTTGTACAGAAATAAAACAGATACGAATGAAAATCTAAAAGTTGTCTTTTAAATAATATAAGAATATGGTATCTCCCATTACTTCAAACCGTTGCTAAAATAGGCTCATGACGATAGGATGGAATTGTTTCTAATTTCGTTTCACAGAGTGTCAGTCGTGCTTAACTTAAACAAAAGTCTAATATTATTCCGAACTCTTCACACCTCTTTTAATAGAACATTTTACAGAAAGCTATTCAGTCCCGTTTCATAAGTTACACAAAATGTAAAATAAAGAATTTCAATAGCAACAGTGTCAGCGATAATAGTTTCTCTCTTGAAATTACATAATTCAATACCAAATAAACAGATACGCGAAATGGATTTCGCAGTCAGCAATATAAAATATAAGTTGAAGCAGGAAAAATTTTAACAGAAATCAGTGGTCCATTTAACCACAGAAATCACTCAGTCATGACTTGCCCAGTGTACTGCAACGAGCTTTCTGTTGGCAGAAGACCGCGAATAGCTTTGTCGTTTCATTAATTTTGTTTCTACTGTTTGGATTATAATAATGTATCTGAAAGACCAATGATAACTAAACCGAAAAGTGATTTGTCTTAGCGTGAA
Organism: Teleogryllus occipitalis; assembly: GCA_011170035.1. NCBI lineage: Eukaryota > Metazoa > Arthropoda > Insecta > Orthoptera > Gryllidae > Teleogryllus > Teleogryllus occipitalis. The sequence goes on from BLKR01001497.1 coordinate 192,057, forward strand.
TTTACTGACATACAAAAACGAGTTCAAAATTCAAAACAATAATATTCTACTGGTGGTCTGTAGCAGCAAAAATGCTACTGTCAACTGTGGGAAAACTGGACGACATCCTATCTAGACAAAAGACAATGATGTGTTCGGGAGGGGAAGTTCCGAATACTTCACAATAGAGGTCTGCATTTTCCGCGATTTTTCCGGCCCGCGGTCGCTCGCCCCTCTTTCTCTGGAGACCACGCGCTCGATCGTCCGTGGCAGCCGGCTGGGGCTCCCGGGCGCCGGTGACCGGCCGAGACCGCCGACGCTCGGTCGGGCGCCGATAACCGGCGGACTCCAATCCGGCGAACTAGACTAATAACACTAGGACAGGAATCTAATGAGTTTCCGAAAAACTTCATTTGAAGTCCTTACAAGCACTTCCACATACGAATGTAATAATGTATACAAATGGATGGAAATGTGCATATGAACGGCGTGAGAGATATTTAAAAAAAATACATTTGTGTAATATTTGAAAACTAAAAGAATACACCAAAATTAACTTTACGTCATTTTTAACAGTGCAATTGAAGAAAAAATTGGAGCAATTTTTGAGAAAAAGGCGTTTGAGTGAATTTGAAAATTCGGAATTTTGAGCACATTTTACAGAAAACTGTTGATTTTCGATAAACTTTATTTAACGTTATTTAAAGCACATGTACTCATAAATCTAATAGTGTGAAGAAATTGCCTCTAAGGTAAATATTACCGAAGTGACAATAAAAATACATTTTTGTAATTTTTTTAAAAACAAAAGAATAGATCAATACGGCGTTTATGTCATCTTACATAATGTGTTTAGCACTATCCACACCAAAAATTTAAAGAAAAATTTTGGAGCAATTTTTGAGAAAATCATGTTTTAGTAATTTTTAAAAACTGCAAATATTGCACGTCATATTGCGCGAAAACTAATTTCATTTTCAAAAAAGGCTACATGGCTTTAGAGAAAGAACTGATTACAAGCAACAAATTTCAATTGAAGAAAAAATCTCCATCTTTAATTTTGTAGTTTTAGGAAGACGCTAAAAAATTAAAACTTTTGCAATTTTCGAAAATTCAGAGTTAATCGCGATAATAGGACCTATGACACCATTATAGGCGTATTTTACTCTATTCTTACAAGAAATTTAAAGAAAAATTTGGAGCGGTTTTTGAGAAAATTTTGAAAATGTCCGGAGGGCTTCATGTAAAGTACCCCCAAATTTCAAAGAATGTTTTTCAAAATTTCAAAGCTTCAACTAGAGCGAAGTCATTAGTTCCGTAAGCGTAGTGCATGTTTTCTCCTCGGGAGATGGTGGTGATCTTCCCCCGCCGGATGGCGAGATCTACTACTGGGACTACCGGATAAAATTGAAAAAGTCGGAAAAAATAGGTTTTTCAAGCCGCCCAGAGTTAGCACAAGTCGAAAATCGGGGATTTAACTAGTGCAACACACCGAAAGAAAAAAATGTTTTAAGCAATGTCCTTGAGGTGTCGTGTTAAGTACCCCAAAAGTTAACATACCCGTTTCAAATTCTAGAGGCCATACATTAAGCAGATCGATCGGGGAATATCAGTTTTGATGAAACTCTTGCCTATGGTTTAGCCGCGAGCGTTGTAGACACGCGAACAGGACGGTCGAAAGGACGAACAGACAGACAGAAAAACAATCAAACAGACAAAGCCGTGGTCCGAGAGGCATAAACAGACAGATATATGCGGTCAGACAGACATAGACAGATATAGACACATATAGGCAGATATAGACACAGACATTGATGCAGACATAGACGCAGACGTAGACAGACACAGACTGATATTGACACTGTCAGACAGACGTTTTGTCATGAAGGAAATTTTCGGTATCAAGGATACACAAAACGTGGATTCTGACACCACAAGGTGTTAGAGGAACTTCCTTACCTCAAACATGAACAAGATTTATCCACTTTTTCGATATCAGGGCCCCCCATAGTATGAGAGTATCTGGCGACAATTTTTTTCCACAGCATTACGATACTTTCTCGTTTCTCTGTAAGTATGTAGTAACCGACAAAGTAAAAATATTCTAGCGGAATCGTAAACTTTTTTTGCTGTTATCCACTGGTCATTACGATCGGATTAAATTATTGGAAGGACGAACAGAATTACTACGAACCTCCCCCGACGTTCCTCGAGTACACATTTCAATTCGTTTCAATTTCCTTCGGTTCACAATCCGATCGCTCCGAACTTCTTCGAAGCGTAACAGTTCGTCGCCCGTGGCTGCTGTGGGGGAACGGGAGGAGAGAGAGCCGGGCGTTGTGGTGTGACAGTGGCGGGGGCGGGACGCGGCGGGGCGGGGCGGGGCGGGGCGCGCAGGCGGTCGCGGGCAAAAAGGGCGTCGCCAAGCGCAACGGCTCGCAGTGGGCTCACTCGCACTGGGAAGGTCACAATTAAAACTTTGGAACAGAGAGATTGAGAGTGCTAGCAATACCAGGATTTTAAAAAAAATATTTTAAAAAATTAAAAAAGCAAATAAAACGCGTCACTTTCTTTGTTTTAGGTGCTTCGTAATTTCAAACAGTCTGACGTATACATGGATGTTTCAATGCCTACACGATATCAACACGAATCAACACGATAGAAACTCAACGCAAGTCTGTGTCTAGTGGATGTTGGAGAGTCCGAGAAATATTTCTCAAGGACACATTGTGGCCTCATATATTCATTAAGTGTACATTTTTATTAAAGCAATCAATCACATTTGATAAGCTTATTAAATCATTAATAGGTGATCTCTTCTTGCAACAAATCATTTTCAGAGTCATTTGATACTTCGTCAGAAGTTGACAAAAGTACCGCCTGTGAGGGAGAGTCCATCGGCGGATCTCTCATGCTCAGAGTCGCCGAATCTTCAGGATTTGGCACTGCTCGGGGCCAAGCACGACCGACGATAGCCGTCTGCCAGGAAGTTCCTTTGCCTTTGCGACGAGGACCTTGCAACTCCCGTGCCCATTTGACCGGTCCGAACCGTTCCCACAGCGCCCGCGCCCCTCCCTCGCACCGCCCCCGCCCCCCTCTCCCCCCCCCCCCCCCCCCCCCCCCCCCCCCCCCCCCCCCCCCCCCCCCCCCCCCCCCCCCCCCCCCCCCCCCCCCCCCCCCCCGCCCCCGCCTCCACCCCGCCCCCCGCCCCGCCACGCCCCCGCCACGCCCCCGCCACGCCCCCGCCACGCCCCCGCCACGCCCCCGCCACGCCCCCGCCCCGCGTCGTTCCGTCTCGCCCGCCCCGTCCCTCCGACTCGCGTCCCACCGCCACCCGCCCCATCACGTCCTACGTCTCCCATCTCCCCGCCTCGTCCCTACTCGCCTCGTTTCGTCCCGCGTCGTCCCAACCGGCCAAGTTCCGCCGCCCCCCGCGTCCCACCCAGCTTCGTCCGGCCCAACTTGGATCCGCCTCGCCCAGCTTCGTCCCGTTCGGTCGCGGCCCGCCCCGCTCCACAGCACTGGGTCCCGACCGCAGGCCGCCCAGCAGTGCAGATGAACCGCGTCAACATCCGACTGGGGCGACCGCGCTTCGCTGGTGATCGTCGGGCTCCGGCGGGCGCGCCAGGAAGGAAAGGTTGCCGCAGGCGCCCGCGTGGGACTGCCGCTCCGAGGGGCGTGGTTCCTTCACAGAACAAAACAAACCAGGAAATGGGTACATTTCAGCTCCTCGGAGAGTTTCCGGTTCAAAGTCAATCGCTGGCACGTTTGTCCGAAAAAGTTAATGATTATTTATTATAAAATAATAAAAATGGATGTTGGTATATATAAGAGGGTGAACTCCGACATCGCATGCATATCTAACCAAAAGATTTGTGTGCTGTTAATTTTGTTGTAACTCGAATAGATGGCGCTATAGAACAAAACTAAATATTCATGTCAAATGCAACCTGCAACGCACGTCAGAATTGTTTTGTTTTTTAATCTATGGCGTTAAATAACTCCTAAACAAGGCGCTCTAGGGCATTAAAACTAAAATTTTGAGGCCAAAGAACCATTTCTCCCATCGTAATCTACAGGATATCTTATTAAACATTCTATTACATTTTTGCTAGTCCGGCGCTTCTCGATATTACCCCACCTGCTCAGAGACATGCAGAATCTGCAACTAAATGTAAATGAGAGGGACAGAGAGAAGCAGAGACAGAGAGAGAAAGAGAGAGCGACAGAGTCAGACTGACAGGCACAGAGAGACGGACAAAGAGGAAGAGATGGAGAGAGAAAGGGAGAGAGAAGAAGAAAGAAGCGGAATCCGGCAGACGTTCTTTCCTTCATCTCTGGATGAAGGAAACAACGTCTGCCGGATTCCGCTATAGTTTATTATAAAATTTTACTTACATTTCAAAAGACATTAATTCACGTTTGTACGAGTTTTATGTTTTGCTCGAATAGAGCAAAGTACTCGATAAAAACTGTGTAGAACCACATTTCAGTAAAAAAGTGCGAAAATTGTAAAATTTTGATATTATTTTGGCTTTCATCATAATTAAAAATAGTCCAGACAACAATACTGAAAAGGGAAGTAATCTCGATTTTTTTAATTTTCTTTGATTATGTTGTAGTGTAACCCACTCCAAGTTTTCGACTTCCTACGTGAACGTGAGCTATTTCCGAGAGATCCGAAACAGTTGAATATTTCCAACATTTAAGCCTATTTTCAAGAGGATAAAATTTCCTACAACATCAGCATAAAACCTGCTTTTCTACACCTAACATGAAGATTGCCATAGTCCTTGCAAGAGAAACAATTTTTAAGTTTGGTATGATGCTGGGATCCAGCTGTCCCCCATGCTTTATTGCAGTTTACGCATTCTCCTGTGATTTCATTTATTGAGCTGTTTCTTCAAAACTTACAGAATGTTTGTTTATATATTTAGTTTTACAAAATTAGTTTTTAGCTTTGTAGTTTTTATTCGTCCGTATATAATAATAGTTTGCATAGTATATTAGTATTATTGCTGTCTTATCCGTAAGTAAATGCTCAAATATTTGTATTGTACTTTGTAGCTACGTGTGCCGCTGTAATACCACCTTCATTAATGCCACGATATTTTAAATGCACAAATAATTTCAACATTCTGATATTGTTGTTGAAAAAAGACATTTCCAGGCATCAAGAATCAAAATAAATCTGACTAATGAAGCTGGAACTGCTTGTACTTTCTGGAATTATTTGTAACGGCTACGTAATGTAATATAAGATGAACCTGCGTAAGTACAAGTATTTCCAAACAGAACTTTTTTTCTCAACGCTAGAATTCGCATTCAGATTCTTAGAAATAGCATGGCATTCACGTTACACAGGCAACACAAACTTCAAAATCCAACCCTTTCCTAAGCCTAAAAAAAATTAAAGATTTTCACTAACATCATTTCAAGATATGGTTTTAAACAACATATTTCATGAAGAAAAATCTGTATCATCAACATTGTAATTTTGCAATTAATTCTTTTGTGATATTGAAAAATGGTGATAGTTTGTGGAAGCAGCGCAATTTTCATTAGCGTCATTTACACTATCCCAAGAAACTTGTGAACCCGTTTAGAAGATTTTAATAAATTGCATTAACTTCAAACAGAGTTTACGCGAAAACTTCTCGTTTGTCAAAACAATTACACACGACGTTTTGGGGAAAACAATAGTTTAAAAATTGTTATTATTTCACGCCAAAATTACGCAAAAACTTCAAATTTTCAGCAAATTGTACATTACCTTATTTCAAGATCTGTTTTTTGAAAAAAATATTTTTATCTAGAAAAAACTTCTTTCTTCAATTTGGGATTTATAGGAAGACGACAAAAAACGTTTGACGTTTTGCAATTTTCTAAATGCAAGTGATTTCAACGAAAACGTGACCTGCGAAATAAAAATATTCGAATTTTTTAAAATGGCAAATGCCATTTTTGAACATTGTTGAATGGGGAAGTTTTTTTTCTGTGTGGCTGGTGGTGTAAATCGTGGTGGTTAACGTGAGGGGCGTTAACAGTAAAATCCTTAGTTCTAATCCTTTTGCAGATTCATGTAGAATTATAATATTGTGTAGCCGTTACAAATAATCTGAGAACGTACGTGCTACTGCAACACTACCAGAATAATTTAATTCCTTCCTCAAATGTACTAAAAAATAAAAACAAACACCTAAGCACTTTGACGTAAGATCCGCCAGACCATTTACGAACAAGCTTTTAAAATTACTTCAAAAATACATCGTGTTTGACCACCTGCTACACTTTTCTTATGCACTTCAAAGTTTTTTTAACACTTCTTGATATAAATCAATAAAAAATTGATACAATGCACATTTTCTCATATTATTTGTTACGGTTATATAATATTCAGTCATCTCATCAAAACTTTCTTCGGAAAAAAGTTCCAGAGATTAGGTTACAAAATACTTTTAACTTTTTAATATAAAAATGTTTTCATTCGCATGACTCTTATAATCCATAAAATTCAGCGCACTGTATTCTATCTTTCCAAAAATTTAAAGAAAATAGTTGGAACCGTTTACGGAAAATTTTGGGTACGTTTTTGCGGGAAATTATCGCAGGTTCGCTTAAAATTACATAATGACTATAAATATGATGAAAATGTCTACATGAAACTACTTCGAAATCCGATATTCAGGAATATATTTCATTGGTAAACGTGTGGTGCTAAAACAGCACGTTCTTTCTCGTCCATATTTTCATGAAAAGTACTCAAATTTTCGAAAAATACATGACCTTATTTCAAAATCTACCATTAAAGAACGGATTTCATTAAGGAAAAATCTCTATCTTTAATATGTTAGTTATAGGAAGACGCCGAAATAATTTTGAGAAAAAGTTGTTTTAAGAAAAAGTTCTATCTTCAATAATGCATTTCATGGAGGGTGTGAACAAACTTTTGAACTGCGGATATTTTTCTAATTTTTGTGGTTTAAAAAAAAGGACAAAATACATATCCTTAAGTGAAGAATATTTTAACCGAGAAAACATTTCGAGATGATTTTTTGAAAAAAAACGTTTTTTGTGTCCCTGACACGGAAAAAGTTGATAATTCTTGCCCCCCTTACGCCGTAAATTACTTCTAATACGTTCTATAGTGATAAACCGAAAAAATGGTTTACAGCAAATGTTAGTCTGTCCATTCATCAAATTTCCGTCCGTCTGTCTGCCCGTCCCTCCACCTGCCTGTCATTACGACTGTCTTGCCGCCTCCCTGTCTGTACGGCTGCCTGTCTGTATGACTGTCGGCCTGTCAGACTGCCTGTCCGCCCACCTAGATGTCCATCCGCCTGTCTGTCCTTCAATTGAGGGTCAGCCCACCTTTCCATCTGCCTGCCAGTTCGTCCGTCCGTCCACTCGTCGGTCTATCCGTCAATCCGCCAGCCCGTCCGTCAGTCCTTCTATTCATCTACTGCCCGTTTCACTGTCCATCTCACCATCCGTCTGTCTGTCTGTGGACTGTAGACCTGTCTTCGGAATTTCCTTCACTTCACACGCTCTGGAAATATGGAATCTAAAATCAATGGAAAAACACTGGTAGATGTTCAGATACATTTAAAGAAATTATGGAATGAACTAATTTCATTCTATAGTCCTACGCTAATATCGAACAATCCGTCGAGACCGAAATTGACAATTTCGTAACTATTACTTCTCTTTGATCAAGCAAAATTCTAGAGAATCCGGTTTGGGCAACAATAATACAATTACGAGGTTTCGGCCACAGCATGCGAATATGCAATGCGTGTGAGAAACGCTGGTAAATTATGCGAAGAAAAATCCCATGTGAAGTAGACAACCCACGCTTAGTTGCCATCAAGTGAATATCTTAATGTTGAAACCGCATTTCATTCGAAACTTCTGAACCGCCTCGTCCTTGAGGTTCAGGCATAACACGTGGGGATCACCTGCAGCTCGTGACCGGAACCGGATTTTCGGTGCAAATAAAAAACCAGAGATGGAGGAAGGGAAGCGACCGACCTTGCTTGGAGTAAGGTCGGGGCGTGTTCTGAATTAACTATTCGAGAATGCACCTGCATCTTTTTAGAACTGGAAGCAATTTTTTTACGAACCTAATACTTATCGGAGATGTGACGTGATTTTTGTTATCGTATCTTCAATTAAAGTTTTGAAAGTGTAATAACTGTGACAATGAACATAGATTAAATATTTATTATTCATGATTATTTATTCTGATTATTTATTATTCATGTTATTGTCAATTTTTTGCAACTTTTATTAATGATACAGTTGTAATTTATACAGTTATAACGTTATAATATTTATAAAGTTATTATAATTATAATAATTAAATAATATCATAATAATTAAAGTTATTATGGTACAGTTATAACAGAAGTAATGGGAATTTGGGTGTCCTAAATTATCGACTATTTCGTTTGTAATTAGTAAAACACAGAACATGTGAATTATATTAGAAAGTCAGAAAACAGTGAAAATGTACAAGTAAAATTCATCTTCGACTTGATTTTTGATGTTGGGAGTGTAAAAATCACGGTTTTATCTCTTATCATGCTAAAGATACTGAGTAAAAGAAACTTAACGGAATTAACGTCAAATTGATTTATCTAGAAACTCTATTTTTGGACATGGTGTTTTACCCTTGTATACTGATGTTATATTTTAGCACTACTACACAGATTATTTTCACAGACTTGCAGACAACCCTTTGTAATTAGCTGTCTTACAATGCAGAACAAAATATCTAACAACATCCCTATTTTTACACTCTTGAAATGAAGAATATCCTTTCAAATAAGTGATAAAACATTGTACTATTCTCCTATAATTTCCAGGAACAAGTTTATTAATATATTTAATTAGTGGTTGTAGTTTTTCAGAAATATTTTGTTATGTAAGTAAACAAAACCCTGATCGCTTCCAGGCGTTTGCAGAGCAGTATCTTTGAATAAGGGCCATGAACAACATGCGGTCCTTCCCTATCCTGTCTCCTTTCACCACTCTTAGGACTCAGCGATGGCCTGATCTCCCATCCTTTGGACTTCCTTCCACTGCAAGTCATTGCGCACCCCACTGATCTAAAGAATCTCCGACCCGAGTCGAAGTTCGGGAAAGCCGCGTACGTTTTGAATTCTCAGACACTTTTTGGTGCGTGGTGGGATAATCGGAATAAAAAACAACAAAAGTATAATGTAGAAGATCTTGAGGGTAGATCAATAAAAGTCAAGTTGTTTTCTAAAATGTTAACGTTTCGGCCACTTATTTGGCCTGCTTCAGGTCTATCAATATACTATAAAATACAAAGAAAAATATACAGGTAGTGTAATTTTACACAATGTATCATTACATACGAAAACTAACAATATTCCAACTATAATTAGCTATGCAATAGGACAAATATAACAATAACAACTAATTACCTATCATTACAGATATATTAGGCAATATTTGACTTTTATTGACCTACCCTCAAGATTTCTACATTATATTTAATTCGAGGTCAAGATCAACAGAATGACTTATCAGAAAAAGGACTGTGCATAGTTCAGAAGGCTTTTGAGCACAATAGATTTTAGTGACACCATTCGGGGTAATTGTTCATTCACCACATCCAAATTATTTCACTAATGCTCAAAATTACGTTGTCGATGTAAATATTGAGAACCGTTCTCAAAGACGTAAATTTCATTGGCATTTTCTGAGACCATTTTCATCCGCAGATTTATTTACATAAACCTGATTTCTTTGTAACCTTCCTCTTACGTGACATTTGTTCGTGAAGGAAAATAGATTTGAGAATGTCTCCAATGGAATTTACGAGGGGAGAAAATGTACAATGATGTTGCAAACGTATTCTGTAACTAATCCACTGCAATGCTTCCTTCATGGTGTGGTAAGAATAAATGTCACCAACAAGAAAAAACTGGCCCTTAGTTGTTGAACAAGAGATCTAGCGAAACCAATTACGTTTGACAGTTACATTATAGATGGAATTATTTATAATCTCTATTGAGTTACTCTACAAACACCGCCTTCCGAGTTTTATTGTCCTTGTCTACCATTTTCCTGCCGACCTCAATTCCAGACTTGTAAGTTAAAATGAAATTCAAGACGGAGAGTTTGAAATGTAATTCTAAAAATATCCTTGACCCCCATCTCGACACGACAACGGGAAATAAACAGTGATTTCTTCCCGGAAATAGCATAATCCTTTTTACAGCCTACGCACAGCATGAAGTATGATAGGAGTATGAAAGATAAGAAGACAATATATCAAGCACTTCTCAGCATGTGACCTCGTTGCAGAAAAAAAGCAGTTGAGTGTGGCGAGCGTTCGGACATCATACACATATCAAGCCGCAGGAGTACATTCTACGTCTACAAGTTGCATAAAGGTAATTTGTTTCAGGTTTGACTCCATACGTTCTTTTACTAACTTGAAGGTCGAGTTCTGTCTCCCTGTTTTTGCTCCGTACTTATCCTTTCTCACCAGTGTGTATTAATTTCTGACAAAAAAACATCGCAGTACAGACAAGCTTATATTAAAAAAACACAGTTTTTACAAAACAACTCGGCAACAATCGGTAAAAGAGTTTTAAAACTGTATTGTATGAATATTATTTGAAGAAGTGCAACATCTCTACTCGCACCTTGGCATATTCAGATTGGGTTTCAAATAGATTACGTAACAACTATCATACTTGCACATTTTCCTTGTCTTCAATTTCTTCTCAACGTGTTATTTAAGAACGTTCATATACGTAGTTTCGTAGATAATTATTTTACTGTGGACAATGGTTTGCTTAATACAATGAAGTGACCAAAGAGTTGCCGCTATTTCCATAATAGTACCCACGTTGAAGACAATATTGCTCGTAACCAATTCCTACTCACCATCACTAATACATCCAGGTTCATATCAAACCACCAATCACATAATGCATTTTACCTCCATCGAATCGTACTTTACATTGCCCACCTGTCTTATAACTACTTCTCCAATACTCACCACAACCAAAACCCATCTTCATTCAGTCTTTGTAAAACCCCATTCATCCTACTTGCATCACAAATAAATATTCATTTCATATCTTCAGACCTAGAAGAGAACTTCTGAGATTTCATGAAAACAAAATCTGCTGAAAGCTGTTCCAAGAAGTCATTGAATTGAAGATAGAACAGATCAGAAAAAATAGAAAATGTGTATCGACGGTCGAAGAAATTCTATTAAGTAAATGCAGGATAAAAAAATACAAATCTACTTTCCATATCACGTAGGACTTTCTATCTCCATCTACCATTTCTGGACCACGCTGTATTAGCAAACCTCAATCAATTACCATACATAAATCACATTGTAACTGTTTCAGTATCGGCTACAGGCAACGTCCTCTTCCTTGCGTAAGCATTCTTGTCTCAAAAGGTGAGCATAATTTACTTTCCAATTCATGAACCTCGTAATTTTAATTGAAACCCAGAATGTAGAAGATATACTGCCATTTTCTTGTGTTAATTAATACACCCATTAACAAATACACGTCGCTTACTAATTAGAGGAATAATACGACAATAAATAGCACACAAAAACTGTTATTAATGGGGCAATGAATTAGCGGTTGGGCAATTTGCATAATAACGCGCGCGCCACTCTCATAGGCCACTTCCTAGTCCGGGGCGGCGCTGGCGGGCGCTAGGCGCTGCGCCGGGGGCATCCGTAGGCAGGCAGGCAGGCAGGCAGGCAGGCAGGCAGGCAGGCAGGCAGGCAGGCAGGCAGGCAGGCAGGCAGGCAGGCAGGCAGGCAGGCAGGCAGGCAGTGGGAGGGCCCCCATCGACCCCATCGGAATCCGGTCGCCGCTCACACGCGCGCCCACCGCCGCCGCCGGCCACGCCCCCTTCTGCCCGCCCGCGCGCATCGCCCAGACCCCGTCAAGGAGATCGCGGCGTGGGCGCCATCGCCCGTGAAACGCCTCACGCCCAGCCCCCTCTCCCCGCGCCCAAGGAGACATGGAGCGGAGCGAACGTGTTCAGACTTAAGGTGAACGGATCCGCCCTCCCACAACGCGTCACATCATCCGGCTATGTTCAAATAACAATAATAACAATAACAATACTAAAGATAATAATAACAATAATAATATCCATCATAATAATAATAATAACCATAATAACAATAATAACCATAATACCAAAAATAGTATCCATAATAACTATAATGGTAACCATAATAACAATAATAAATATTATTATATCTAATAATTATTGCAATTACAATAACAACAATATTGAGGAATTCGAAAGGTCCATATTTTGCGTTACGTGTTTTTAAAGCATCCTCTAGCACTTGATCAGGTCTTTAGAAAGTCATTTGCAAATTGGAGTATATTTTATTTTTAATTGACACCAAACACCTTCAGACGTGAATGTGTGAGTAACAATGACAGAAATAACGACAACCATAAAGGCAATAATGACAAAAACGACAACCATAACAGCACAATAATGGCAACAATAACGATAACGACAACAATGACGGCTTCAAAAATAGTGTACGAAACTTGTCTTTATCAACTGAGAATGAACATTTGCAATCTGTACAAGAGAAAAAGAATTTCTACTGTCACTCATGAATTTCCCATTCAACAGACGACTCGAGTTTTATCTTCACATATTTCAGTAGTAAAGATGAGTTTTGCGGCACTCACACACAACCAATCTGGTTAAAAATATCTCTAAAGAAACAGAATTTCAGGGAGACTTGGCGAATTGTACTTTCACTTTAAAAATATGACGGATTTGTTGGGAAAAAATCAAAATATACAGGCTAAATGCAATCCGCAGCACTCGAGTAGCGTTGTTGAAATCTATGCAGTTATATAACTCCGAAACGAAGCGTTTTAGGACCTTAAAATCTGGAATTTTGAAGCCCAAGGCCACAAAGAAACTTTCCTCACAACGTAATCAACAAGATAACATCTTGTTGAACATTATAGTACATTTGCTGGTTAGACGCTGGTTTGGCTGGCTTGACTCGATACTACCCCACCTGGAAATTTTCCAAATTCCGCCCATTGTTTTAGAACAAAAATGATACAAATTTATCCTTTTATACATTTAAATAATTTATAATGTGGAATGCAGGGTGTATCACAAATAGAATGGTGCAAAGCATTGTAGAAGCATTCATTCTTTGACGAAGCATTTCTTCAATCATCCTGGCTTCGTCCACTTTTGAATGTTCTGCTATCTCTAGTTCATTCAAGTCGGTCAGAGCAGACGCGACGGGCGCGGATGAGTCAGAGATTTCCCGGCACTAATTAGCTGTCGTGTTACCGCAAGATAATGAATAAGTTACAGCACGTTTCACTGTGAACTTCGGGCACGCACCTATATATGTTTGTTCCCCAGAGTCTATTGAACACATCGTCTGGACGATGTGGGCGGAGACAACTCGACCCATGTGATTATGTGGATACTGTGCTCGTCACGTTCTGCGAAATAACATCCACTCTACATGCGGAGTGCAAAAATGGCAACGACTTATCTACTGTAGACCTTTTTTGAATTGTCTATGTAGAATGAGCATGCGTTCTTTCAGAATAAGCAATAATCATAATAAATAATAATAATAATAATAATAATAATAATAATAATAATAATAATAATAATATCAAAATATTCACACCGCAAAGCATTCACACCGATAATGGAACAAACTTACGAATTGTATTTTAAATGTCAAGTCGGAGTGTGGTGATGTTTAATTTTTGTTTAACAAACTTAACAAGGTGTAAACTAGTTTACAACACTGTGCGATAAACTAGTTTATTTCAATAATATAAAAAACGGATGGAAGTATAGAGGTAAGAATAAGTTTCGCATGATTGGCGGCTGTTCGTAGATGCTTCAAAAGCAAGCTTGAAGGGAGTGCTACTACCTAATGGAAATGTAATGGAAATACAAGTTGCTCATTGAGCAAAAATAAAGGAAACCTATTAAAATATTGGTTTATATCAGTACTGGTTACAATGAACATTAATGGAAAATGTGTGCTGAACTCAAAGTATTATGCTTCCACTTAGAAATGCTGTCAAGTTTCACAAAATTCTTCTTTTTCTTGTGTAATTCAGACAGCAGGACAAGGGACAAGCATTACGAAACCAAACACTGACCCCAGCGAGATTGTTATGTGACTAGGAAAAAAGTCACAAACCCTTTGTTTGACAGTATATCATTTTGCTACTGCCGCTGCACATCAAATTAAGATTAATGAAAAAATTCGTAAAGACATAGGACAAAGAAGGTGAAGGCTTTGAATACTTACGACTGAAATTTCAGGCACTGAGTAATAGGAAATAATAAGGAATTTTCATTGGCCCTGAGATCCGTGAGTAACGAAAGATCCCAATTTCGAAGAATTGTCGAATGGTTGTGAAAAAGCGGCTTGGTGCATTTAAGGATGTGCGTACCCATTTTCTGAGCAACCATAGAGCTGAAAATTACTCTGACATCATAAATTGCATGGTTAGAACGTAGAAAGTCATGGAATGTAATGTCTCAAAATACATTTTTTACACTCGCATTTACAGTTCTCTCCCTCTAACCTTGGATCCGTTAGTAAGTACAAGGAAAATCCACAAGAGATTCCATGTAAGTAAAATTATTACAAAAGGAGATGGTCACACAATTTGTTAGCTAATTACCACTAGGACACAGTATAGGAAACTGAACCATTGAGCCACAAGCGGAGATCGCTCAGAAAAATTAGTTTATTTTTAAACTATTTCTAGAATTGATTTCATAAAAATGTTTTTCGTCTATACGATAGTACTAAATAACACTGAATATTCTTATGTAATGCATTGTAGACTCTCAGAAAAACGTATAAGAAGCTTCTAATATTACAATCCTATTAAACAAAAATTAAGCATAGCATTCGAAAAAAATTTAAGTTCACTAGTTTTTCAATAATTGTTAACAATATTTCCACAAAAATGGTTCGTCATACGGCATTTCTGTCTTCATACCCAAATTTAGCCCTAGCGAATTAGAAAAGCTATCTGTTTTCACTCAGCGGCAAGAAAGCTTTCATTAGTTCCTCAGTGTAGTACGAGTGTGGATCTCAGTAATTAAAAGTCAGAATGCCTTTCAGGACTGTGATCTCCTCTCCCATTTCTACAGGAAGACATAGACCCACAAATTCGAGGAATTTTTCATTGTTTACGAAAAAAGGGCTATGCCCCGCCACTGCTCTCTAGCTTGGGTCGAAAGTCCGCCATCGTCTGGACACTGAAATGTGAACATTTGTTGCCCTAAGCTAACGCAGCTGGTACTTGTCTAATTCCATCAAAGCCTGAATACATAGGCACGAAGGGATCTGTGGTTGACTGTTGAATAATTTTGATTACAAATGTAAGAATTTTCCAAAAATTCATAGTCTTGAAAAAATTTCTTTAACTTTCGTTTTTAATGAAATGTTTTTTAATTAGATTTTTAAGTGTAATGTTCCATGTTTTCAAAAATTAAGGATGCATGTTTTATCGAATCTTTCACACTTCGTTTGACTAAGTGTATATTATGAGAAGGCTGAAGAGTTATTAGTGTAGAAGTTGCAATATTATAACAAAACGTAACTGTTACTAACTAACTGGTACTACTAACTGTTACTAATATGAAAAATAAGCTGCTGAAGATGCAGTAGTTTACGAAAGACTCCAAATCATTTAACTTAGGTTCAAATAAACTGCGTTAGGGCGTTCATTGAACATTGTATCTGCCAGCAGCAGAGCTGTAAAATAAATGAATGTGAAGCGGTAAGATAATGTGAGAGCGATACTCACATCATAACGACTTAGCACTTTTCTCGTCACATCACATCAAGTTCAGACTTAGTAATATTAACGTAGAGGAACAACTTACTGGAGGGTCCACAGCCCCCAGTGGACAGATCTGAACTGTTAACTTAACGATATATCAACGAACGTTCGGATTATTTTATTTAATTACTTATTATCAGTTTTCATCAGTTTATTTCGATTAGAATTTCTCGATTTTTGTCCTGACAGAATCTATCTTCAGAAAACGTGAAGCGTTACGGTTCCCACTGAAAACCGTTGTCTCCGGGGGCCTTGTTCCGAAGCAGAAAAACCCAGAGCTTAAAAACCCAAACGGCGGCGGAGGCGGGAAACGGCCGCATTGCAAGTAACTAGACCCGTGGAAGCACAAGAATGGAGGCGACGGGTGAGGAGATGACGGCAGTGGAGATGGGAGGGTTGGTGTGGGCGACTCCACAATGAAGTTCGTGGCAGAGGCGTGAATACAAAAGTAGCAAAACAGCATGGTGATACTGCCGGTAGAGATGGTAGAAGGACAAGGACGCCAAATGGTAAGTGGAAGCCTTACTATGCTGCAAAATAGACGGTGAGTTTGCGGTATTAGATGCGACATTTTCAGAACTTAATTACAGAATACCTTTATCACAGCAATTCACAGCCTTTATCGTCACAAATTAGCAGCGGCGAATCCAGAATATTTTTGGGAGAAGACCAACTTCATCTAGGAGCAACTATTAACACTTTTGAAAGAACGATTTTTCACAAAGTTGTTCACTTGAAATATAGAAAAAGTATTCATAATCAGAAAATTCATTTGGATGTGATGTGATAGATTAAATATGAGTCTTTTTTTTAAAAAAAAACTAAGTAACATTACAAAGAATATGTTGGATTAGGAAGTTGACGCCCCACCCTTGATCACCAGAATCAGCCAATTCAAAGTAGCGTCTAAGAAAAAGTAAACAAAATGTTATCTTTAGAATAAGTAGGGAAGAATCTGTCTGTGAGACAAACACAGAAATAGAATGAGCGATATCCAAAATGTTCACTTGACAAGAGCAATAAATTCAGTGATAACCATTTAAATTCAAGGACACATATGTTATGGAATACCGTACTAATATGCATTTCACCTCCAGATCCACCTCCAGATAACGGCTGAATTCGCTGTATAGCTGCGTGGAAAATCCGTCACCTTCGGGATTTGAACTCGGGATGAACTGGCTCTGACCTCGCGGTCAGAGCCATTGCAGAAATTGATGCACTTACATCGTTTGAAGTCTTAGAGCCAAAATTTTCCAAAACGTTTTAAATTGTAAGACTAGAGTAAATGGAAGTTTCCTGTAGCGGCAGTGTGCTGCTAAAGCTAAATTCCCATTATGCCACATCACTCGTGATTCGCATTTGTTCGTCTAGAGCTGCCCCCATCATAATATTGCAACATGGAAGTTTGGTGCACTCTCCGCCGTTATAGTTGGAAACGTATTCCATTGATCATGATCACTTGATTTGTTACCTTCACGATATAAGTCACGTGATTACACACGATAATTCGGGCGGGGTATCCTGTTTCCACACAACTACAGTAATTTGAGTTTGTGCATGGGCTCATAGGTGCAAAGCCTGTTGATAGAGTATAATGCTTCAAGCTGTGCAAAAGCTCTCTCTTGTGAGCGACCCTCAAGGGGAAGTTTCCGGGTCGGAAGGAACACAGATTCCGTAGGAAGGTTTCCGCGGTCTCCGGTTCTCGGAAGATTTCAGAGACATACAAACACGATGGAGATTCTACGATTATTTAATTACAAGCCACGGCGGATTTCTCGCTGATAAAATCTGTTTTCGTTGTTTCACCACAAGGAGAAAGTATTTTTCTGCTGGTGTGTCACATCAAAGAATGGGAAAAGTAGATAGCTATTTTTAAAACTGCCACATTCTCGGCATGGGAGTGCGTGTCTTCTTTCTGCGGACTTCTAACTGAATTGCTGGTGTGTCTCCTTACATGTCATTTCTTTTTTTCACTTTCCAAAGTTCGAAGTCTTTTCACTCACTACCTGATATCTTCAAATGTTTGATGTAGCTAGCCACATCACTGCGGGATAAAACGTTCATTAGTTAAGGATTAGTTATAATGCGTAGATTGTTGGAATCAACGCATTATACTCCAGGACTACTGGCAACAAATTTCAGGATTTTCTTCAGACTTTTAATGTTAACACATGTTTATTTTCATGTGTATGAAAATGAATACTGGAACTATATTCATACTCACAAACGGAATGAGATAAAATCGGGCGAAATTACAAATAAGAATGGACCAAACACAAATAATGAATATGACTGACTAAAAAATGGAAGTGCTTCATAAAAACCTGCTGTAAACTCATTTTATTCTCTCTTTTTCTGTACATAAGGATTTCGACTTAAGTTAAATTCGAAAGCAGAGTTACTCGATACAAATCGTCTCATGTACTTTTTATTGGTACATTAAAGTTCCCGCCGAACTTACGCATACATCCACGTGCTACGGGAGAGAAAGAATTATTATTATTAATTTTCGTTATCACTTTGGTATATATTGTCATTACTATTAATGTGATTAAACATAGGATAAGGTCCAACTAATATTTGTGAAAATAATCTTTTTTATGAATGTTCATTTAAATAAACATTATAGTTAATGAGACGTTTCAGAGATTTATATATTTTGCCTCCTTCTTCAGACCTACTTAGAAGGCGTTCGACCCGAACCAAGGCAAGTGTCAGGAGAGACTACATACTAACATAAAAAGGAGAATAATTCTGGAAAGAATGGAAGTTCAGTACGTGGTGGAACGAGAAACAGGGGAAACTGGAGTACATAATGAAAACCTGCCGCAACCCGTTTTGTCTGTGACGTAGTTGGCGGCGTAACTCCGACTGCGTTGTCCGTGTTATACTACCGCCACAACCGTGACTGCTCGTCATCACAACCTCATCTATCACATAAATCATGAAAACAAGCAACAAACATTTCAAACTCCTCTAATACAACCACCACCACTACCGCCACAATCATCGCCTCAATTACCCATTACCTCAGCCACAACGTCAACCGTTGCTCCATCGGTGCCGCCGGCGTCGCTACCATGAGCACGGCGGGAGAGTCCTCGTCACCACCTCCACTATCCCTTCACCATCAGTGTCAGCTCTGTTCCCATCATTACCATTACTAGCCTTACCAACATTAACAACATCAGCATCCCCGGCAGCGTCAAGATTATCAGCATCATACAGCATTACTATCAACAGCATTACCATCACCAGCCTTACCATCACCAGCTTTACCATCATCAGCATTACCATCAGCAGCATTACCATCACCAGCCCTACCATCATCAGCATTAACATCATCAGCATTACCATCAGCAACATTACCATCAGCAGCATTACCATCAGCAGCATTACCATCAGCAGCATTACCAACATTACCACCACCAACATTTCCACCACCATTACCACCACCAACATTAGAGTAATCACCATCACCAACATCACCTCTCTCCGCCTCCTCCGCCTTGCCGCCGCTCCCACACCGCCGACCGCCGTCCCACCGACCGCGACGGCCACGTCGCCCGCGGCCAGGCCCCGCCCCCGCCCCCGCCCCTCCTCCATGCGCAACGCGAGCTCGCGTGACAGTCGCCGCCCGCTGCGCCGCCGCGCCGTGATTTGCATGGGAGAACCTTCGGCGGCCGCCACGCGGGGGAGGAGGACGCAGAACCGGTGTCTGTTGGCAGAGTTGACGAGAACGGCGCCGGCGGCGACCGCGCTGGCAGCCACGCCGCCGGACATAACGGTCGCCTTGACGATTGCTGGGAGGGGGGAATTCATGGAAATTTAAGAGAAAATCAGGGAATAGTGGGAGGAATCATTTATCAATGAATTAACATATTTATTTTCATTCACAAACTCCCCTCGGGTGGTTGTGCATTCGTGCACAGTTATGTGATTTATCTACAACCTATTTTTTCATTTAACTGACGTAAGGATTCATGTTCTTACTCACAATAACCAACAAAGATTTTTCTAGATCTGAAGACAGGATCCTTGAGCATTGTAATTTACATTATTGTAAGTGCAGTCCTTCTGTAATGTTGGAAGCAATTCAGAATAATACAGAACAAATAGTAAAAACATTTTTAGTTGAGTGTGTTAACTTATGTTAACCAATTTAAGGTAGCTATATTTACATATTAATGGTGTTTTATATCAAAAATCCTTCCCTATCTTGCTTTTTTGAAGCTTGTATCTCATGATTAACTCTAATTTAATAATCATTAGTCATAATTATTTGTACATAGTTATAATGCAATATATTTTGCATATAGTTATAATTTGGCAACGATTTAGAACGAAAGCGTATCAATGAACAGAAAGTCGACAGAGTTCCATCCCTGGCAGGTGCCGGAAATTCGCCCGATTCGAGAAACATAGATGAGTTTGTAGGCGTCTGCGAGAATCGAATTCGTAGACCGACTACTCTGACCAGAGGTTCCCCTGGTTTTCGTCGCTTGTAAGCAAATGCCGAAGTAGCAACCTGCGTAGAATACAAGCAACAAGTCGCGGGCTGCGCGCGATTCTTCAGCCTCTATCCTGTTCCCAATTACCTGTCCTTAGCGCCGATCATCTATCCTTACTGATCTAGAGAATAACCGGCAGAGTTTAGGAATACGGCGAACACGTTGTGAATCTCTGGAAGCACTTTGTGGCTCAGTTAGAAAACACAAATAAATTTTCAAGTGTTTGATTAATTTACTATATTTACTAAAAATACTTCTTTAATATATATTTATGCAACCCTAAAAGAGACAAAATCAAAGTTTTAAGCAAGATAAGTAAGAAGGGCCAGCAAAGCATGAACGGAGGAACAGAAAGAAAAAGTGCATTTTGTACGAAAGATGAATGAATTAGGATAGAAGAGCAAAGAAACAGCAACCAAATGACGATAAGCTAAAAACATGTAAAAAATAAAGAATATCAAAAAAATCAATCAAAAACGGAAAAGGCGGAATTGTACCTAATAGAACTGTACAAGACTTGAAGAATTTGAAAACAGTTAGGGAAATAAAAAAAGAGTTGAAAAGAAGAAAGAAGCGTTGCACGACAATAAGGAACAAATACATTGAAACTTAGTTAAAAATTTAGAAAAGAATCAATATGGAAAGATTCAGTACAAATGAAAAATTAAATTAGTACTTTAGAACATGTTTCCGAGTGCTAAAACATTTTGATGTTTACAATTACTTTATTTAAATTTGTTCTTTACATCCAACGTTCTCGCAAAATTATTTACCCAGAATAATTTTTGAGAGCAGTAGTCACCCAGTTCTGATACTTGCTACAGAGCTTACACAATGCTCAACATAACACAGTAAAAGTAACTGAAAAGTAGAGTGAAACTAAATTAAAAAAATAACAAATTGAGAATTAAATTAAAATCGATGGACTATCTGGCAGTACGTTAAGCGTTAAGTTACAGACCAATGCTCAAAGTTCAGTCAAAATTATCCACAGACATCATAGACACTACGTCTTACGACCAACAAGCTATGGTCTATGTAGAATTCTACAATTCCACACTGCACAAAGAACTTCAAACAGCAAATACATTTATTTATCATAAAAATAGTTGTTCTACATGAACACACTCTTTTTCGAATTATTTGTAACAAGGAAATTTCGAAAATTTAGTGTTCAACGAAAATTACATTTGCACCATTTTTAAAACGAGAAAAAAAGAATTTTTTTAAGAAAAAAATTGTAAATTGAACGGATTACGCGAATTTTACTGGAGTTTTTTTTTCAAAACGTTGTACTTGACTTTACTTAAAGATTTAATTTTTTCGATCAATTTCGATCAGAAAAAACGCTATCTTCAATATTGTAGTTTCGCAATTTCCAAAAATAGAGTTAACAGAAAATGGAGTATAAGGAAAAGTTAATGGACGCCAATTTTATAACCGTAAAAGATTTCACTAAGGAAAGAAATCTTCATCATAAATATGGTAATTTTGAATTATTACATTTTTTGCATTTTTCGAAAGTACACAGTTCGCCGAAAACGGAACGAGCATTCGCTAGGAATGTAAAGAAGAAAATTTGAGTCAGTTTTGACAAAATAATTGTTTTAAAATTAAGTGTATTTTCACGCAAAAAGTACGTGATTTCTTGAATGAATGGAGGAAAGCTAAAAACTCATAGCTTTAAGCGTGGTTCAGAACACACATTTTCGAAAAATTGTACCGGACCTTATTTCAAGATGTCATTGAAGAAAATATTTTATTACTTTGATTATTCTCAATTCAAAATCTTCAATATTGTATTGTACACTTTCACCTTTACACTTTCCAAGAAAAACGTTTTTCAAACAATTTGGACCCATTATTTTGACAATTTTTAAACTGTTAAGGCGGCGTGTAAATTACCACCAAAATGAAAATATCCGTTAAAATTTGGAAGACCTAAATTTCAGCAATATTGAAATGGAAATATCAATTATGGAGGAATCATCTGAACGGTTTAGACTTATGATGTCTTTTTAGTTAGATTTGTCCACAGACGGACGGACGAACAGACGGACGGACGGACGGACGAACAGACGGACGGACGGACGAACAGACGGACGGACGGACGAACAGACGGACGGACGGACGAACAGACGGACGGACGGACGAACAGACGGACGGACGGACGAACAGACGGACGGACGGACGAACAGACGGACGGACGGACGAACAGACGGACGGACGGACGAACAGACGGACGGACGGACAAACAGACGGACGGACGGACAAACGGACGGCAGACGGACGGACGGACGGACGAACAGACGGACGGACGGACGGACGGACAGACGGACGGACGCAGACGACGGACGGACGGACGGACAGACGGACGGACGGACGAACAGACGGACGGACGGACGGACGGACAGACGGACGGACGGACGGACAGACGGACGGACGGACGAACAGACGGACGACGGGACAGACGGACGGACGGACGAACAGACAGACGGACGGACGGACGGACGGACGGACGAACAGACGGACGGACGAACAGACGGACGGACGGACGAACAGACGGACGGACGGACGAACAGACGGACGGACGGACGAACAGACGGACGGACGGACGAACAGACGGACGGACGGACGAACAGACGGACGGACGGACGACGCGAACGGACGGACGGACGGACGAACAGGATTTGACGGACGGACGGGAAACAGGGACGGACGGACGGACGAACAGACGGACGGCTGACGGATCAGGACGGACAGACGGACGGACGGACGGACGAATGAGGACGGACGGATTCGGACGGACGAACAGACGGACGGACGGACGAACAGGACGGACGGACGGATGAACAGACGGACGGACGGACGGACGGACGAACAGACGGACGGACGGACGGACGGACGGGACGGACGAACAGACGGACGGACGGACGAACAGACGGACGGACGGACGAACAGACGGACGGACGGACGAACAGACGGACGGACGGACGAACAGACGAACGGACGGACGAACAGACGGGACGGACGGACGAACAGACGGACGGACGGACGAGAACAGACGGACATAAGGAAAGACGGACAGACGGACATAAGGAAAGACGGACAGACGGACATAAGGAAAGACGGACAGACGGACATAAGGAAAGACGGACAGACGGACATAAGGAAAGACGGACAGACGGACATAAGGAAAGACGGACAGACGGACATAAGGAAAGACGGACAGACGGACATAAGGAAAGACGGACAGACGGACATAAGGAAAGACGGACAGACGGACATAAGGAAAGACGGACAGACGGTCAGAAGGACAGACAGACGTTTTGGTATTGGAACAAAGGTATTGGAACTTCGATAAGTCGACGCTAATTTATATCAGAATTTTTTGTACTATGTTTTCAGTAAATGAATATAGGGTGAAGGAAATTGGTTAGATTTATCATCACCTGTAATGAGAAAATGGTACATATCATTCTGTACAGAAAGAGGGTGGTTCAGAACTCACTGGTATGATCAACTTGAGAAACAAAATTTTGCTATGGTTCCTAACATTGGCCGATTTTCGACAGTTGCTAGATAGTAAGGTCGAATTCTGTCATAGCTTGGAGCTTGTAGTAGAACCGGCTTGAGATCAAGAGTTTTTCGTGGTTTCTCCTATCCATTCCACAATACTAGGCGAATGCCTGAGCAGTACGCAAACAAACGGGCTATGGACCGCATGCGATCTTCCTTTCCCCATCTTTGTACCATTCTCTACCCTTACGCGCGCGCAACAACACACATACACATACACACACAAACATACCACATACACAGACATACACATACATACATACACACACCCATACACACTTACGCCCGGAAATATAAAGTAATCAATCAAAATCGTGACTTAGCCAATCCTGGGCCGACTCCTTTCATTATTTCGCCTTCATATTAGAAACGTTGAGACTCCACTGCCGGGCTTTTTTACGAACTGGGCTGCCCTTTCCCCTCTCCAAGCTCTCCAGCTGGTGGCGACTGCTCGGAGGCAAACCCGAAAGCCGTAATCCGAGCCCGCTCACGTAACACAGTCCGGAGTGTTCTCGTTGTCGTCGTCGACGGCGGCGGCGGCGGCGGCGGCGGCGGCGGCAGGCGTGGGGCAGTGGGCCAGCTCTCAATGGGCGCCTGCCAGCAGCTGCGTGAGCCGCCTGACCCACCCGCCGCCCGCTCCGCCCGCACCGCCGCCGCCGCCGCGAGGCCGCCCGGGCGATTTCCGTCGCCGGCGGGCGCGCACCTGGGACCACCCGTCCGGCGCTACGCGCCCGCCCCCTGCTGCCCAGCCACCCCTGCTTAGCAGTTCCAAAAATGAAGTTTTAGGAAAACTGTTTCTAAAACTTCATCTATAAACGATGGTTAATTGAAAAAGAAAGTAACATGTTTAATGTTTTGGTTAGTTGTGAAATGAAGTAATCACACGCTTACTATCTGATGGATGGAGAAGGAATCATTAATAAAAGGGTTCTTATTGACTCTAAGAATTAATAAAAATAAAATAATAATAATAATAATAATAATAATAATAATAATTATTATTATTATTATTATTATCATTTTGAAATTCTGTTAATTGTAACTCGAATTTTTCGAGTTGTGCCATATTTAGTCAATATATTGTCGGAGCACAAGAAATGAGATATCTTAAAGATCGTCATTATGTGAATAAATATGTTGCGAAAATTATTTATTTTTAGTAGTAAACTTACTATAGTATATAATATTTGTGTAAAAGACTGTCGAAGTCATGAAATATTCTCCGTTTTCGTTAAGGATAAATCCAATATCCGGTAAAAATTGGCAGCTTTTTATGTTTCCCGTTTCTCTTCCTTCCATCCGCCCTCCACGTCATTCGTTTTGTCAAGGGACATTGCATTGTTTTCCCTGCTACCATAATCACAACTATTGTGTTCCACATTAACCATTATTTCGCCGCCACCCTCTCTATTTTCATTCGTTCCACTACCTTATTAATTTTCACCTACTCCCATTCCGATCTCCTCTTTCTTACAAAATAATCGTTCATTCCACTTCCACACTTTCCTTGAGCACTCTCCCCACACCTGTTTTGTTGGTAAAACCGTCCATTGTCTCCCGTAACTCCCCTACCAATTTTAACAACATAGTACTTACTACAACCATTTTTTAAAATTCCTCGCGGGTTGCTCATTGATCAGCGTGCTCGCTTTCCATGACGCGACACCGGGTTCGATTCCAGGTCGGCCAAGATTATAGTGTACGTTTACCCTGCAATGTCCCAGTATATGTTGCTGTGTGACGATAAGAAAGGACTTCTCAGGTTGAGAAGACCAGAACACGGCGTAAGGATACCTACGCGCTAACCACATGAATCCTGCAACCCAAGGCCGCAGGGCCGGGACGCCGCTGGTAGGTCCAGGCTTCCGCAGAGGCTACTACGCCACTATACATACATACATACATACATACATACATACATTACATACATAAATGCATACACTACATACATAAATACATACATTACATACATAAATACATACATACATTACATACATACATTACATACATACATTACATACATACATTACATACATTACATACATACATAACATACATACATTACATACATACATTACATACACACTTGTTACAAAATTTATCTCCTAAATTTCATCCTCAACCGCAACTCTACAACAAGTTCTAGTTCATCTTTCTCAATCGCAAACTCCTCATCCGTGTTCCTTCGTCCGCGCCCTCATTCCTATGAACCAGAACTGGAAGTGTCGTCACAGCCCATCGCCATCACTTCCACCTTCGCCAGGCGCCGCGTGTTACGCACGGCATGTAATAATC
This sequence comes from Teleogryllus occipitalis, assembly GCA_011170035.1. Classification (NCBI taxonomy): domain Eukaryota; kingdom Metazoa; phylum Arthropoda; class Insecta; order Orthoptera; family Gryllidae; genus Teleogryllus; species Teleogryllus occipitalis. The sequence continues at coordinate 218,329 of BLKR01001497.1, forward strand.
ATCAACGGGGCGACCTCGCTGCGGGCAGCGAACGAGGGGGCGGGGGGGCCGAGGGGGCGGGGCACGCGCAACGCGTCTCCTGCTGCCCGCGGCACCGCCATCCAGTCCGCACGCGTCCCCGTCTCGGTGCCCGCCGCCCGCCGCCCGCCGCCCGCCGCCCGCCGCCCGCCGCCCGCCGCCCGCCGCCCGCTGTCCCTGTGCCTGCACCCGCCTCCGTGCCCGCGCCAACGCCCGCGCCAACGCCCGCGCCCACGCCCACATCCGCGCCCGCGCCCACGTCCGCGCGCGCGCCCGCCACCCGCGCCCGGCGCCCGCGCCCGGCGCCCGCGCTCGCCGCCCGCGATCGCACCCACTGCTCGCGCCCCGTCCTCCCCCACCCGATCCCCGCCCCCGCGCCAGCCCGCACCCGCCCCGGTCCCCGCCCCCGCGCGCGGCGCCCGCGCCGTCCCCCTCTCGCCCCCTGTCCGCACCGGGCTCCCGTTCCCACCCAATCGGTGGGCGCGCGCGCGCAATCGGGGACGCAGCCGGGAGCAGAGGTCGCGCTCGCCGCCCGAGCGCCGCTCCAAAGGCTCCAAAGGCCCCACAGGCGGGCGGCGCCGCACGAGTGGCCGCGCTCGATGGTCACGTGTGGGAGGCGGCCGCGCTTCGGCCAGGCAGCGCCGAACAAAGGAACCTGCGCCGGCCTCGCGGAATGGGTCTTTGGAAATTTCGGCTCGCGAACGCCCACCCTGGCGCCCGGGTCGCCCAGGCTACCTACACACCACGTACCTACGCGCTGCCTCGGGCCGTGATTGAAGTCTCGCTCTTTTCAAGTGTCAATTAACAGGGCAAAGCAAGTGGTTTTACAGACCACTTCTCTCTCTTGCATTCCTGACCCAGCGTCATTCATTCATCAAAAGCTCCGGTTGACAAATTTATCATAGGTGCCGTGGAAATCACCCGTAAATCTAAGAGATGTGTCCTGTAATTTCCAATAAACGCATGCTATTGAAAAATGACTGTTCCACGAGTCAATAAAGTAATAATACAAAAAATATTATTTAGTAGCCATTAATCAAAACAGTAAATATTATTGGATTTTTCAAGACCCTTATGCCTGTTTATGGCTTGCAATATCAGTTTCCATGGACCCGCTGTTCAGTTTGATTCCTGATGAGGACAAGAAATACGTACGTGGCTCAAAAATATCCTTAAACATATGACTAAGGCAGTGAAAGTTTCTCTTTGCGGCACACTACCGCAGCAGAAATCTGCTAAGACTTCAATATTTCTGAACACTACGCGAGTCTCCTGGAAGACCTTGTCGTAGGACTAGATATCAACAGCGCTTGTACTCGTGTTCCACAGATGGCCGAAACGAAATGCAGCGGCGTACCCAAGGGTGCTTATGGAGCTTCATCCCCCAACCTCATCGATGAAACTAATGAAGCAAATTCAAAACTATAGCTTTCACTAATTTTTTACGCTAACGAAAGTCATTTAGTATATCAATTGCTAACGTTATAAATTTTAACTATAAGTCAACAAGAGAAAGAACATTTTACGTACGTTTTTACCTGCGTGTGCCATAAAAATTGAAGTTCTTGGGATAATAGTTTAATGGCCTATATTTCTGAAAAAATAACAAGAAAACTACTAAATTTTCGAAACTTTGTAAATGCCCTTATTGAAAAAATTATTTTTGAAGAACAAATTTTATTAACAAAAAATCTATCTCCAATACTGTAGTTGTAGGAACACGTCGAATAAATTTTATAGTTTTAAATTTTTCGAAAATTCTAAGAGTTCAAAAAAGAAGATCGGATTCATCTTTTTAGTGTCCTTTGGTCTATTCGAAGTAAAATTTAACCCAAAAATGTGGAGCAATTTTTGGGAAAATTTTGAAAATGTTAAGGTTTTATGTAAAGTACACCCCAAATTCAAAATATCCGTTTCAAATTCACAGGTCTTCCGAGTTCGGTCGGGATTGTTCGGGGAAAATCAGTTTTCAATCAGAGAAATTCGCCTGAACGGTTTAGGAACTACTGTTGACCACGGCCAGATAAACAGACTAACGGATAGATGGATGGATGACCGACCGGCCGTTTTCCCAATTTTCCGGAATCTAGGACCTACAAAACGTTGATTTTCGCAACACAACGTTCGAGAAGGTTATTTACTATGTATAGGAACAAGATTTTTTCCAGTTTTTCGATATCATGGCCTCACAATACGAGTTTCTTCTGCCGAAAACTCGCCAATTTCCGTTGCAGCATTATAGTATTTCCTCTTTTCTACGTAAGTAGAATACGTAGTACATCAGAAAGGGAAAGGGATAGGGAAAGGGAAAGGGAAAGGGAAAGAGAAAGCAGAAGACTTGATTGATTGATTGACTGATTGATTAGTGATTTGGGCGGCATCAACTGCTAAGGTCATTAGTCCCGTCAGTGTAGTGTATGTTTTTATCTCGGGAGGTGGTGGTGATCTCTCCCTGCTGGATGGTGAAATCCAGCCTCGACCTACCCGTCGGTTTGTGAGGTTTCCCCAACCAAGTATCTCCCATCAGAGCATCCCCCCCCGAAACCAGCTGTAAGTTCCCGGCTGGTCTCCCGGCATGCGTGTTAGTGTAGTGCACGTAAGTGTGAGTGTAAGTAAGGGGTGAAGATAGGGCAAGGATGAAGAAGGAAATATCGCGCGCGGTCCGTGGCTCGTTTGTTAGGGTACCAAAAAAAATCTGCTGAATAGAACTACACTAAATGGTTTTCCAAAAAGTAGCATGCACACTGGTCAAGAACAAATAAAATTCTCCCGTAAAACAATAAATTAAATATTACATCAAAATGAGTCTTAAGCAATACTGCCCTATCATAGCACGGAGGATACACAGTGCAAAAGTTCTTTATATACCAAGAATATAAACATATGTTGCTTTCCATGACGCAGCACGTAAATAGCAAATAATTAACGGCGTGAGACCAATCCCTCGAATCAAATATTTGCATTTTTTGTTTCAATAAAAATCTAAACTCTTTCAGCGTTTTTGAAATCTTTCCACATGCAGTAACAAAGATAGTGCAGAGTATAAGAAATTTGTGGAACGTCACAAGCGAACGTACAAGAAGATCTAAACGAGGGGAACAAAATGTGCAATGTGTATGAAGACGTATCGAGGAGGAACTTTGGCGTTCGCGGCAAGTTATCCGAGAACCTACCCAGCAAGAAAAGCAGCAGAAGAAACTGTATAGGTAGTATTTTAAATTAATGACTGCAGCAAATTATAGACAAGAAAAACGTGACTTCAATGCCCAAGTCGGGCACCCGCGAAAAGGAGTTCGGGCTACCAGTCGGCCCCTCCCAACAGGAGCACGGCCTCAACGGCCGCCGTTTTGTAATCTAATAAGCTGAAGATAAAAGCACGCGTGTCTCAAGGACCTTTCTAGAATATTTATTCATTCGTAATCGTGTTTCGAAAGCACCGAAGGCAACACTGAATATGCTCGAACAATAACACATTTCCTTGTCACTGACAGCGTGATTGACCCTACGCTCTGGCGACCTCGCAGACTCCCAAAGATCAAGTGGAGAAAGAAAGTAGAGTGTGAAAACAGGTCCGTTGACGAATTAATCGATACTACACAATGAACATTGCATGCTTGAGTGCTGTAACCATACAACTGTATGTTTCTTTGGACATAAGTCCCAGGTCAACACGCGCGTGAGCGAGAGAAAGAGAGAGGGGAGGGTGAGAGAAAGAGACATATGAGAGAATATATTATACTATGTTAATGATTTAAATAGGAATGAGGAAGCAATTGTGATTATAATGATAGTTTTATGGTGTTGCAACGTCAGCGTTGATTAGCACCCGTGTAAAATTGCTAACCTTATCTAAGGCCACATAAAAGTTACCAAGTAAACACTTTTAAAAATTTGAGTAAATTACTTATGACTATGAAATGTCAAATGTTTAGCTAAGATTAAATAATATTGGCGGTCCAAGAAAACTGTAGAAACCTTTAATAGATTTCTTTTAAATTCTGCTGCGTTTTTTCGTAAAAACGTTCTCTTAACCATTCACTGGCGTCCAACGTGAAGTAATTCTCCGTTAAGTTAGTCATTGTCAGTCGTAGTTAGTCATTACCTTTTGTCTCTTCGGCCAGGGGCTCGGCGCCGTTATATCCTCGGGGTTCCCAGACGGTCACTCACCAGGAACCCGCGGTGTCTCAAGTTGCTTAACTTCCGTAACTTCACGGAGCGTAGTTAAGCAATTCGTCTACCGACGCCGGAAAAGGAAAACCGTATGAAAACCCCTGTCCCCTGTCCTCAGATGAAAGGATAAAATTAATTTTCTAGTAAGAAGGTGAATACTCTGGAGAGAGTGGTCTCATCATATTTGAATCTCTTTTTCAAAGAGACAACAAGAGAACATTATGTCGGATCTCTTAACTTTTTACATTAACTAAATGTATGAGTCCCACGATTAGGCTCGTTCCACACGCGTCGTAGATTAGAGGAGGGTCAGTGCAGAAAAGACGTCCAAGCAAAAAGTAGCAGGGTCCAATATGGAGGTGTGCATCCTTTGCGTCTCCTGTTTAAACTTACCGAGATCCTGGTCTTTATCTTGGTGGCTTGAAGCCCGAGCTTTGCCATTCATGGTACAAAAATTAAAGTCATCTTCACTTATTCATTAACTTATTACATTTATTCAGAGAACAGACATTCCATGGGTTTTCAGTCATTATCAGTCTCTAATTAATGTAAACAACATACAAAAAAGAAGGTAATAAAATAATACAATTAATAAACATTCAAATTAGCATAAATACAAAAAAATGGCGGGATTAATACAAGTAATAAATTTATAATATAATAATAATAATAATAATAATAATAATAATAATAATAATAATAAACATCAAAAGAAATTTCAAAAATTCAAAAAAAGTTGAGGCGCTTGCTCACCTAGCTATATGCGGCGAAGGTCGGGAGACAATGACCAAAGGGAATATCAAACGGGGTTTAAATTTGTTTCTGGGGCTGCGGGTGAGGGATCGGAGGTCTTCTTGGAAGTGTCTCGGTAGGCCGGGGAGTCAGTTTGTGCAGGAGAGGTATGTAAAATTGTTGAATTTCTCCCGCGAAATTCTGGATTTAGAAATCATCTTTGATTCTGTCGTATTTAGATGGTTTGTTAGTGGACAGACTATCTATGATTGTTACGTACTTTTCTATTTTACTAATAACTACTATGTCCCTGCGATTACAACCCCAGTTTTATCAGTGACAACAGGCTTATCCCAGAGGAGTACTATTTCACTATTTTATAAAACCGGTGAAGGTGAGTATATGTAAAATGGTGGAGGGTTCTCAATTAGTCTATAATTTGATGCCAATTGTCTGTGGATTATATTCGCTTCTAGATTGTGCCTCCCTAGATATGAAGTGTTGGCACGAATTGGGTATCCTGCAATCACATGGTCGATGTTCTCATTTGGTTGATTACACATTCTACAGACATCTTTTATACTGCTCTTTATTATGTGTATATCATAATTCCGTGTTTTTATTACCCCATCATGAATTCGTATTATAAATCCTTCAGTTTCAGGAAATAAATATCCCATTTTTAGTCACAGGAGAGAAGTGTTTTTATCAACTAATGAATAATTTAAGATATCAGGATATTTTCCATGAAGAGTCTTGTTCTGTCAATCTGTCTGCATGTTACTTATCTGTGAAACTATTTCAGAGTTGGTTTCAGTCTTCTGGAGATTTATAACCGAATAGTTTGCAACCGCCGCAACTACATACTTAGAGTAATACACTATCCGAGGCGTGAAAGTATATTCGCATTTTCTTTTCTTGTGTCCTTCAAAGATTGAATATATTAAACAGGCCTCTACGTCCTTGGTTTCTGGGGAGATAAAGCCTTTCAACAGCGCTCTTGGGATGATGTATTTGGAAATTTGTGTGATGGTTCGAGTATGCGTATCTAGTCCTCGAAGATCTGTGTCTGAATATTTCAGAATACCGAAGGAATATGTCAATACTGGGACAGCATAGGTGTTAATAGCACTTACTAGATTCCTTGAGTACAATTTTGTGTTCATCAACTTAGTGATTCTTGATATCTAACTTTGCTTGAATATCGACTTCACATTATTATTATTATTATTATTATTATTATTATTAATATTATACGACTTAATGCATCTACTGTAATTCCATTATTTGTTTTAATCCCGGTATTTTTTATATTTATGGTAATTTCAATATGTTTATCAATTATTTTTATTTTATTTTGCATTTTATTTATATTATTTGTAGACCAATGATTACGGCAAATCCGTCGAAAGCCGGCGTTCAAAATAAGTCTAAGAAGTTGACGAAGATGACGTCAGTTATTTCACCATGTAATTAGTCAACAACAACAACAACAACAACAACAACAACTTTAACAGCATTCCCACAATTCTTTGCTATTCGGTCAGTCATGCGTCAATAGTACGTCGTTTCTTGTAGAGTTGAGCGTCTCATTGAGGTATTACATAAATAAGTTTGGCTTATTCGTGACTTACTTGGCTGCTTGAGCAGGTCTCTCGTTCCCAGTTTTCCCACGTGACCAGGGACCCTGCGGAAAAATTAAATTGTAGTAATTAAGTGGTAGCCTCTTTATCTGATTTTGGGGATTTACGATTAAGATATTAGATGGATAAGGAGTCAGAATGGTTTGAGGTGCGCGGCGTGAGACAGTTGAAAACAACCCACCAGCATGTTGTTTCAATTTCATTTGGCCATCTGGTATAGCATATACTTCGGCTGTGAAGACGCTACTGAAGATGTGGACATGGAAGGATCGAGGAACTCGAATTCTGTCAAAACTACACCACACTCCATTCCGTCTGAAGGATTCGAGCATTAAATGATCTGAGTATGTTGCTCTACCATCTTGGAAAAGCTTCTGGTTTTTAAAGAAGATGGTTTATTAAGGTAAATTAATCAGAAATTGGTTTGGGAAGGAGATTCCAAGGTGATGTATGATTTAGCAGAGGTGTTACGGGGTTAGTAAGTTTGGTGTCGGTGACTCGCAGTAGATTCTGCAGTCATATTCCAACTGTTTGGGTATATATATATATATATATATATATATATATATATGTGTGTGTGTGTGTGTGTGTGTGTGTGTGTATTATTTATGTATATTTATGTGTATACCACCGTTGTCCAGTAGATGACTGCTCTATAGCTTGTCTAGGCGAATTCAGAACGTTCTTGGTGACAGAAAGCTTTATAGGACCTTTATAGGAACAGTGAGTCTCACGTGAGTGCAATGATAGTAGAATGTCGTGATCCCAGGTGGTATATAACTGGCCTGCCTGCTCGCGCTTAAGCTTTTCGTAGGGTTTCATTTTGCAGTATACTTTACGCGCGAATTTTCTTGATATTTCACAGAGCATGGTGTGCGGTGAGAGGAAGACGCTGCCTACGTCACAGCTTCAACGGGCGTGCCAACTATTGAACTTCGCGCGCCACAAGGTGTCAGACAGGTAATTTTCTTTGGGCTTATTGAGCTTCTGCAGCAAGACGTACAAGTTACTTTTTCATCTACTCAATTGTTGAATCAAAATAAACCCGAAAATAAATAAGCCCAGCCGTATATTGCTGTTTTTTTACTACTAAAAAAACAGCAATATACACAAACCACTAACAAAAGCACCGACACAAAAAAGTATTAAGGGATTTTGAAGTGATTCGGGGGTGTGGTTGACTTTTGTTAACAATACTATAGAAGAAAATCTGTAGTTTGTTTACCGATACGAAAAAAGTTTTCTAGAACGGCAGCAAAAATTCCTAACCTCGCTTTGTTGGTACTTTTATTCATCATTTACATAGGCATATTAGTAGAGTGGAGTAGTTATTGTGGAGCTATGAAAATATAATACTCATTTTTTTCATTTCTAAACACGATAGCGTATCTCATGATTTCCACCCGGGGTCGCATTTACCTACAAGAAAAGAAAGCAGTAACTTAGGGGCTCTGAATCATAAGGGGCTCCACCCCGCGAAAAAAAGAAACACGCTCAAAGGATTAGCAGGAAAACAGGTCGAAAAAGGAGATCGAGATGACTCAGAAGCTGAAGAATAATACTTCTTAAAGCTATACTTAGTCTTTTAGATATTATTACCATTATTGGAAATTGGAATTTTGGAATTTAGTAGATGCTTGTGATCCTGATGTAATAATAGGAACTGAATCTTGGCTAACGGAAGAAATAGCTAACTCTGAAGTTTATCGTCCGAATTACAGATCATTTAGGAGAGATAGAAATACTAGAGGTGGGGGAATATTTATTTGCGTTAAGGATGTAATAGATATAAGGAGAAATTGGGTCAGTAAAGAATTTGAGATAATGGGGATAGAAATAAGTGATTCAGGGAATGTATTAGAAATTATTGCTTGCTATAGGCCAGCGAATGAAAATTACGCGATTTTGGAAGCCATTTCTGAGAAAATAGAAAACACCAATAATCATCCTATAGTTCTTGCTGGAGACCTGAATACTCCAGACGCAAATTGGAAAGGCGCCGTGAGCGAAGCGAAAGTACAACAGTTAGTGAACAGACTCGTCTGGGAAGGGGGATTGGCGCAGGTAGTAGATAGACCCACGCGGCAGGAAGCGCTTCTAGATGTTTTCTTAATTAGGCCTCGAGAGCTTTTCTTATCTTGCGACGTTGTTGATGGCATAAGCGACCACAAAGCGGTGTTAGTAGACTTAGACATGAGTATTTTACAGAAAAGAATTTCTAAGGGAACCAAAATATGGCAGTTCAAGAAGGCTAATACAGAGGGGCTTCAACACTACCTTAGAGAACAGTACGATTGTTTTCTGAGAATGGAGGGGGGCATGGAGGAAATTTGGACCGCGTTTAGGAGCATTCTAGATAAAACATTGCAAACGTTCGTGCCGTACAAATACTTAAATAGTAATTCAGACCCCGAATATTACAATGCGAAAATTCGACGTCTGAAGAGGAAAACTCGAAAGACTTTCAATAACAGAAATCGTAGTGAAAATCATAAGATACATTATCGTAATTGTTCGAAAGAATTAGAGCAGGAAAAGAAAATTGCGCAGGAGACTTTTTTAAAGCATATTATCGACAAGGAGGGAAATAATTGGTCGGGGTTTTACAAATACGTTCGCAGAAGAAGAGGAAATAAAGAAGAAATTCCTATCGTTAAAGATACTAAAAATAGGTTACTTACAGATGATCGGGAAAAAGCAAACGCTTTCAATGTCTACTTCAGTTCCGTGTTTAAAACAAAATCTCAACTCACTCAGATATCGAGGGAAGCTGTGCCAAATCAGTTTAAAATAGAGGTAAACACATTGCGAAAACGAATTATATCTATGAAAAATGGAAAGTCGCGGGGTCCAGATGCCATTTCAACTGACATAATTAAACTCGGTGGAGAGGCAATATTACCGTATCTAACAAGATTATTTCAGGTTTCGATCAACAATTCAAGCGTGCCCGATGATTGGAAGCTAGCTACCGTTGTTCCGATTTTCAAGAGTGGTGATAGAACTGTATTAGCCAATTATAGGCCAGTAAGTCTCACGTCAGTTGTATGTAAGCTAATGGAGCACTTGATAACTAGCTATATTAGACAAGTATGGGAAAGAAAAGAATGGCTTTTTCAGGGACAGCATGGTTTTAGGAACGGTTTCTCTTGCGAGAGTCAGATAGTGTCATTGTTTCAGGATATAGCTGATGAAGTTGATAATAATGGGAGGGTGGACGCCGTAATAATAGATTTCGTGAAGGCATTTGATGTTGTTCCACACGATAAATTGGTTCATAAATTAATGCAATCGGGTATTGACCCCAGAGTTGTGGCGTGGATTGACGAGCTTCTTCGAGATAGGAAACAGAAAGTCCGAGTTGGACAACAATTTTCGACTCAAGCAAAAGTAACTTCAGGGATCCCTCAAGGAAGCGTTATTGGACCTCTCCTGTTTCTCGCATTTGTGAATGACCTGCCAGACAATTTATATTCAAAGGTACGGCTATTTGCAGATGACTGTATAATATATCGAGTTATTCAATCAAATGTAGACGAGGACATTTTGCAGGGTTATCTAGACAGATTACATTTTTGGGCGAAAAAAAATGACATGACAATAAATAGTTCGAAAAGCAAAACCATCACGTTTGGTAGGGGCCGCAAATACAATGAAACTCAATACCGTTTAGGCAACGGAAGCATTCCAAGAGTCGTGTCTTGTAAGTACCTGGGGATAATTTTTGATAGCAAATTGAGTTGGGAAAATCAGGTAAACTGTGTCGTAGGGAAAGCCTGGAGGTCCTTGCATTTTACTATGCGAATACTAAAAAAGAGTACTGCAAAAGCGAGAGAATTAGCTTTTTTATCTCTAGTTCGTCCATTAATGGAATACGGGGCTGTTTGTTGGGACCCTTATAGAAATTCCCATAAGGAATATTTGAATAGAGTACAGAGAAGAGCGTATACACTTGCTTTCCGAGGGAATAGGAAGAATGTTGAATGGGAGTCTCTAGAGATTAGGAGAGTTAAGGCAAGACTCTGTGCCCTGTACAAAGCGTATGCCGGTTATCCAGCTTGGAAAGATATCTACATCCGGTTGGATAGACCTTCGTACTTTAGTAGGGGGGATCACAAGCACAAAATTAAGTTTAGGCCACAGAGAACAGATGTTGGAAAATTTTCATTTACAAATTGAAAAATAACGGACTGGAATAAGTTACCTGCCACAGCCTTGGAACCCTTTCCTCTAGGTGTTCAAAGATTTAAAAATAAATTAACTAATGGTATTTGTAAACTTTATTAATTTAGTAAGTTGGATTATTATATCAGTTATTATTTGATTATTATATATATTTCTATTGCTATTATTATTGTGTTAATTACTATTAAATGATTTCCTGTTCTAAATATATAATTATATTCAAAGTAGTATTGTATTGAAGTGTGGTGAAGTGTTGTGCAGTGTAGTGCAGTATAGAAATAGAAAGAGAAGTGAATTTCAAATGTGAAGTGAAGTGAAGTGAAAGTGAAGTGAAGTGTAATTAAAAAGTCGTGTAATCTTGTATTTAATAGTTTCAAATAACTGTGCAGGACAACCATAAAATGTAGTTACGGCTATTATTTTATTATTATTATTATTATTATTATTATTATTATTATTATTATTATTATTATTATTATTATGCATATTAGGAAGTGGTGTAGAGTTTATAACATTAGCATAATCATTAAAGCAATTACTAGGCATAGTTTTGTCATATACGTTAATTGCGGATAAAACTTTTTCAGGCCTACAAAACAAGAAAAAAATAAAATTACAATTTGTATAATATAAAAATTTAATTTGCGATTTTTTGTGAACGAACTGCATTTGTATACAATTGCAGGATACAATGCGGATTCGGTGGTATAACAGTCAGCGTACCGGACTGTTGTACCCGAGTTTGCGGGTTCAAACCCGATCTAAGCCGTGGATTTTTAAGGGCGAAAAAATCCTTCGTACGCCTTCCTTCGGAGGGGAAGTAAAGCCGGCTATTCCATGTTAGTAGATTTACTGCATGTAAAAGATCCTCAAGCCTAAATGAAGCCTCTGAGCAAAATTGAGATCCGCCTGTTTCGTCGCCCAAGATACCTTTCTCCGCTAGGTGGTGAAATGAACGTAACGAAATTTGCGTGGTTAGACGGAAGAGCGGGCCTGATGGCCCGAGTCTCGCCACGTAAAATAAGGCATTAACTAACTAACTAACAATTAAACAATGGGAATGATAAGCTGTGAAAATAAATTGTAGAATTATGAATGAATTATGAAGGATGTTGGATTGCTTCCTTGCGTGACTGACGTGCTCGGACTGTGCTCCAATATTTTACTAATTTTGCCTACTTTCTTACATCTTTCAGGTACCTTTTGTTTTTAAATTGTTTTCTTTACTTGTTTACTTGTTACAGGAACGCTGAAAGAGATTTATATTGTCCGAAGCAGTGGAAAAGAAGTAAATAGTTATTTGTTTAAAAGACAGCGTAACGGACAAACGTGCATTTTAACGAGTTCAAAGACTTTTAATACATATTTGCTGTACAAATAAATTTAGTTTTGCGTAAAGGGTTAAACAACTAGTGAAAGTGTTGTGATAATTGTGAAAAACATCAAAATTCAAAGTTTCGCATATATTAGTAACGGAAAATTTTGAACCCTGTGATTTCAAAAGAATATCAAAGTGGTGAATTTTTGTGGCCTTTAAAGAGGTAAAGTATAGTAATCTAATTGTATTTATTAGTTTGCAGCTTAGATCTATTAACGGAAACACACTCAACTCTACTCGCAATTAACCAATAACATTTAAATACTAATTAGAATCACATTTCTTTTATTTTTTAAATAAATACGTAACTTAAATTAAATAATTTAATACACGTAAATTAAAAAGATAATTTAGGAAACATTTTTGACACATAATCTGATTTCTCATCTAATTATTTATTCTTATATTTGCCACGCATTTGATACGCATTCATGACATGGCTACTATTCGCTACACACTTTCTACTCTGTACACTCTCAAAGCCGACCTTCTGAAAGCCTTCACACACGTAAACAAAAATTTAGATGAACATATCCGAAGGCTCGAAGAGGTCGTTCAAAACTCAGACGGTTGGACAACAATAGGCAACACCGCAGAAACTTTCAACCGTCCATCCGCGAAAGCAAAAACACAATCATCACAACCAATCATGACTCAAAACAGATTTGCTGTGTTAGATTATGACAATGATTTTCCATGCCTTCCCAATCCTCACTACCCCCTCCCATCATCGACACGTCCACCCACAAACCGACGCAAACAGGCTAGCAAGCGCAAAGAAACAAAGACACGTAGAGTTGCGCAACCTGGCCCACAAGTGAACAAGGACATTCCTACTGAGCCCACGAAAAAGGTACTAATTTTAGCAGATAGCCATGGGCGACAAATCTCCTCCCTGCTCAGTGGGAAACTCCCATCCAATTTCTCTGTCATGTGTGTGTTTAAACCTAACGGGAGGTTTGCCAACGTGATCAGTGAATTGGACACCCACACAAAAACTCTCACCAAACGGGATACAGTCATCATCATAGGAGGGCAGAATGACATCAATTTGGGTGGTCACTTTACACCTGAGCAACATGTTGACAAACTACAACGTGCCGCCCAAAACACGAACATTGTAATCTCGACTCTGCCCTTCTGGTACAACAAACCAACACTGTGCAAAGAAATTAGACACGCAAACAACAAATTAAAACTGCATCTGAGAGGCACACATGTTAAATTATTTGAGCTTAACTTTCTCTCAGAAAAACACTTCACCCGGCATGGTCTTCACTTGAACCTTGTCGGAAAACATGCACTCGGTAGCGAACTTGCCAAACACATCCTTACACCTCAGCAGTATCCTATCCAAGATTCATCCCCACCTACATCTCCTAGTTCTCTTCCATCCTCCGGAACCCCTTTGGACCCAATTACCTTATCCCCTGAACCTAATCCTTGTACTACCTCTCCCATTATTCATTCCCCTACATCTGTAACCCCTCCTTCCTCACCTCCTAACACTGCTGGGACACGATACTTCCTTCGACCACGCACTCGAGGTAAAAATGAGATAAATAAATAGCAATTACAGTCAGATGCAGCAGAAAAGCATCCGTGTAGGTACATTCAAAAGATTCAAATAATGCATCATAATGTGCAATCTCTTTCAAATAAAATTGAATTTATCGAGGCAGCATTAGAGTGTGATCTCAGTCAAATAGATGTTCTTTGCTTTACAGAACATTGGTTATCTCATAATGATCTAAACACACTCCAAATTCCTAGTTTTTACCTTGCAGGATCTTATTGTAGAGCAAGGGAATCAAATAAGGGCCCTGCTTACGGAGGTTCGTGTATTTATGTAAGAAATAATATTGATTCTACCTTCTTGTCAGAATTCAATTTATATGCAGTTGAAAAAGTTTTTGAAATAACAGTTGTACATCTTACTACGCTCAAAATTATTTTACTTTGCATCTACAGACCTCCAACAAAGCAAGCTTTAGATTATTTCAATTTCGTAGAAAATCTAGAGATAACTCTGAACAAAATTAGTAATCTCTCTTTTAAATCCATTGTTGTATGTGGAGATTTCAATATTGATTTTCTGAGCGAATCCCACGAAAAAGAGCAGTTTCTCAATTTCATTCATTCTTTTAATTTAGATATTACAGTGAACGTACCTACACGGAATACTCTTAAATCACAAGGAGCAATAGATCAAATTATAATTAACAAAACCACAACTAGATATGAAATAATAACGAATAATCTAGGTTACAGTGACCACGATGCACAAATTCTTACAATTACTAATAACATGAATACTGACACAATAAATAAAACACGCATGTTCAGAGCATTTACTACAGTTAACATAAAGTTATTTACGGACTACTTGCTGAAAGAATCATGGGAGGCCGTTTATAACGCTATTGACACAAATGAAAAATATAATTTATTTTTCTCAAAGCTTTCATTTCTCTTTAACGCATGCTTTCCTATTAAAAAGAGAAAATTAAACATTTCACGAAAAGTAATACTTGGATCACAAAAGGAATTAGAACATCGTGTAAAAATAAACGTACTCTCTACTTTATTTCTAAACGTCATGACGTATCTCAAGATTTCCTTATCTACTTTAAAAAATACAAAACATTGTTACGAAAAGTCATAAGGCAGGCTAAAATCATGAAAAACGATCAGGATATTTTGAACTCAAATAATAAAACAAAAGCAATGTGGAATATAATAAAAAATACTACCAAATCAACTAGAAAACCCGTAGAGAATGTTGTTTTAAAATATAACGATATAAATGTGAACGATCCGGCAACAGTGGCTAATCTCTTTAACCAATACTTTTCGAGAATTGCTGCCGATCTCACTAAGGGTCTTCAGCCACAAAATTCAAAAACAGACAGTTCACCCAAAATTTTAGACACAATGTTCGTTTCCGAAACTTCTTCCTATGAAATTCTCAAAATAATCGGTAAACTAAAAAATAAATATTCGTCCGGTTTAGATGAATTCCCAGATTCTTTGTTAAAGACTTGTGCGTATGCCATTATACACCCGTTAACTCACATATTTAATGCATCTTTATGCACTGGAACGTTTCCAGATATTTTCAAAACAGCTAAAATTAAGCCGCTTTTCAAAAAAGGCAACAAAAATGAAATTCAAAATTATCGGCCCATTTCTCTTCTATCAGTTTTTTCAAAAATATTAGAGAGACTTTTTTACGTACGAATGGAAACCTTTCTCACTAAACACGACGCGCTTTCATATTGCCAACATGGATTTAGAAAATCAAAATCAACGGAAACAGCTATATTTTCTTTTCTTAAAGATGTCGCCTCATCATTGGATCAAAACGAGGCACCTATTGGATTATTTTTAGATCTCTCAAAAGCTTTTGACGTCATTGATCATGACATTTTACTTTCCAAATTACCTTCATATGGAGTTCGTGGTATTGCTCTAGATTGGTTATGTTCGTACCTTAAACAACGATCTCAGAGAGTTGAAATACCTTACTGGAATGATGGAACATTACGTACGCACCTTTCCGACTCTTTGCCCATTGCATGTGGAGTTCCTCAAGGATCGATTTTAGGCCCTATTCTGTTCCTACTTTACGTAAACGATATGCCCTCGACGATTCGAAACGGAAGAACGGTTCTCTTTGCGGATGATACGAACATCCTTTGCAATAAAGAAACCGTAAATAGTACAATATCAGATGTTTCAAATTGGTTCCGAAATAACAAATTAATAGTAAACGAAAAGAAAACGGTTTTAATGCAGTTTTCCATTTCAAATAAACAATTCTGTGCTCCATTGAAAATGAACAGTGTACCATTGACTGATGTTAAGGCAACAAAATTTTTAGGTCTCTCAATTCAGTCAAACCTTAAATGGAACGTCCATTTAAATGAATTGAACACAAAATTAAGTTCATTATGCTACGCGTTCAGAATTCTTGCAAATTCAGTCAGCCTTCATACTGCTCGTTGTGTATACTTCGCGAATGTTCATTCCCGCCTGAGATATGGCATAATATTCTGGGGAAATACATCTTATAGCTCCCAGACTTTTAGATTACAAAAACGAATTGTACGAATAATAACCAAATCCCACCCACGTGATTCATGTAAGCCTCTCTTCATTAATCTAGGAATTCTACCATTACCGTGTCTTTTTATTTACGAATCAGTGGTTTTTGTAAAAAATGACTTGCTTAAGGGCGGGAATATATTTTCAGAAAATGCCGAAGTCTATTACTATAACACTCGACGTAGAGATCATATTCATCAGGTGACAGTATCAACAGCTCATTACAAAAAATTCACATACAATACATGTACATTATTTTACAACACTTTGCCAGATGACATTAAACGATTAAATTCAATAGAAAAGTTTAAATCCCAAGTGAAATCGTTTCTGCTGCATAACTGTTTCTATACAATTAGAGACTATACTGAGCATCACAAGAAAAGTAACATTAATTTTAACAATGATACATAATGCATTATTTACCATTTGGACTGTATAAATGAGTATAAACAACCTGTAACAACTATTGTACTACAGCTTCCGGGTCAATGACCCCCATCTCGATCAGGTTTTTCGTCCAGTTTCCCTGATCCATTGAGCAAATGCTGAGATGGCCCTTGTTTTGCTTCTGGACATAAATGTAACTTCATTTTCTGTGCACGTCTTCTAGAATTCAGTGGGAAATACAATTATTCAAATTATCGTTTCCATGTTGTCGCGGCAGGAAGTAATAAGAGCCAAAATTTATTGCTTATTTATCTTTGAAAATAGATTTTATTACATGGGAGTTTTTTGTTGTTTTTTTCTCCCTTTCAAAATTCAAAATTTATTGCTTATTTACCCTTGAAAATAGATTTTTTTACATGGGAGTTTTTTTTCTCCCTTCCAAAATTCAAAATTTATTGCTTGTTTATCCTTGAAAATAGATTTTATTACATGGGAGTTTTTTTCTCCCTTTCAAAAATTCAAAATTTAAGTAGTATATGACTTAGTGTAGGGATCACAGAATTTTGAAAATGTGCACACAATTCACTTTTCCCCATAGCACGTCATACGCAGTTTTTAACTGTTTTTTGACGTAAAATAAATAAATAAATAAAATCAAAATAAATAAATGAAGGAACAGAACTTTCAAAAACTCAATATTTCCAAAGGGAAATAACGGATAAAAGACATAAATGAAAACTGGGCAAAATAAGAAAGTTAATGATACAATTTGTGAAATAATATAAATTATTATTTTATTATGAAATAAAAAATAAACAAAACAGATAAATAAATATCAAAATAAATAAATGCAGGTAAGGAAACTGACACACCGATTCTGTGGCGATTGTGGGTCCCGGAAAAGACAAAACAGCGCGGGTCACTGCCATGTTATTTAAAGGTATGTTGACAATTGTGAAGGAAGAAGAAGGGGGAGGTTCTAAGAATGACTATTAAATGGAGATAAATGGGCATTCGGGTGGCATAAAACAGGCGGGAGAAGGGGTTAATGTGCACGGGAAGTGGCCAACTTCAAGAGGGGTGCGAGAGAAGGAAATTGATTAGTGTGTTGGGTATTGTTTAACGAATTGTTAATATGTTTGACTTCCAATTTAAGTAAGTGTTAGAATCTATTTTCAATTTCTAAAATTTTGAAGTCACGGTGATCTATGTTGAATGAATATATTTATTCTAAGAGATGGCCGATAGTGTCATTGTGCTGTGTTGCATGAATGTGTTCTTTAATTCTTTGTTTGAAGTATCTTCCAGTCTGCCTAATATATTGTGCATTACAATCGCCATAGGAAATAGAGTATACGCCACATGATAGGCATATAGAAATAGAATCGTTAATGTGGGAGAATGGGATCTTTATTTTTTGTTTTGAAAATTGTTGAGTGTTGAATGTGACATGTATGTCAAATTATCTGAGGGTTTCTTTAGCAATTTTCAGCGACAGTGTTCCAAGGAAGGGGATGCCATATCTAGTGTGTTTGTATGCGTGTATGTTGTGAGTAGGAATAAGGGAAGTTAAGGTTTTATTTCTGATTACATTGTAAATCAATGGACTATCATAACCATTGTTGAGGGCTATTAGTTTTCTGTTGTGAATCTCTTTTCCTATCATCCGAGGGGAGGCAAAAATAAACTGTCAAGTATATTATGGAATGCTGCATATTTGTGAGAGGATGGATGTTGTGATGTCAGTTTGTGTCTGTTTCCTGTATATGACAATAACATGACTGTCATTAAATAATGTAATTGACAGGTCTAGAAATTTAAGAGTTCTCTAGTCAGTTTATTTTTTCATGGTGAATTTTATATTAATTTGCAAAGAATGATTGAAAACTTAACGGATTGAATTGAAAATTGAACTGATTTTGAAATCAGTTAAGTTTTCAATTGTCTGAAAGTGCCGTTTCAAAAGACTATAATTTCTTCAATGTATCTTTACCAGTACATAACACTGTTTTAGGAGAGGATGCCCGGAATTAAAAATTCGTTTCTCTAGTTTGTCCATTAACATATCTGCTAGTAACGAAAATAGTGGCGACCCCATGGGGAAACTTGTTTGGGGGGGTTGAGTAAAGAATTTATTGTCAATTTTAAAGTAGTTTAAAGTGTCTAAAGAGAGAGAGGATATCAAGTAATATATTCTTGCACTCTGTAATCGGAATGCTAGGAAAACTGTTATGACGTCCAATGAAATAAGTTTGCCATTGGGTCGAACAACAACGTACTTGATGTTGATCACTAGGTCAATACTATTAAAAACAGTACGAGTGGATAAGAATCCAATGTGTGTGGAGAACTAATGGTTCAGTTTTCATGCGGGTCGCTGTGTGATGATACTGGTGCATGCTACGACATGTCTCATGGGAACAGAATGCTTCTGAATTTCCGGAAGGCCGTATGGTCGAGGTGGAAGTGGATAAGAATAGGTAGTTCTCTTTGGGGTGGGGAAAAGAGTTTTCGACTCCGCATTTTCTTTTTTTGATACAGCAAAGGTGTTTATTGGTGGAATATTTATCTATAGAATGTTAGTGTTAATGAAGTGAACTGGTAATCATATTTATCCAAAATGACAATTGAATTTTCTTTGCCGCTTTTGAGGTAGACAAATTGTTGTTATCTATGTTTCATTACAGATTGTGTTTAGTAGAAGTCTCTGACTGCGTGGTGATGCGTGAATAATGAGCGTGTTTCAATTCCTGTTTGGTATAGTGTTTGGTTTCTTCAGAATCGGGATTGATGTTACTGATCGGGAATTTATGAGATTGTCTGTCTGTATGAATAAAGTATTAATTTGAAAGTGGGTAGGTGGGTATGAAAATGAATATTTAAGGCCTTTGTTAAGCAGGGAAGTTTTTTGTCAGATAGTTCACAAGAGGAAAGATTGACGACACGAGAATGGAATTCTTGAATGTGTGTGGTAATAGAAAAGTTATGACTCTGAGGGTGTGAGGTATTACAGGAAAGGTGCGAAGGCGTGTCAGTTTGCTCACCTGAATTTACTTTCGCTGACTGCAGATGTTGATGACTCTGCCCCTTATTCTGTTCTGCAGGAGTCCCATTCTGCAGGAAGGAGGTATTTCGTAATTCCTACTTGGATCCAGTGGAGATGTTGAGAGAGGCGGCCGCGCGGAGCATACCGTTTCTTCTTCTCGATCCGTAGCAATGTGGTTCGGCCGGCAGCAAGAGCTTTGGTCGCAGCATGAGAATGATTTTTACTCTTTAATGAAATGAATTTTGATGTTACCCTGCAGATTAAACATTGGCTCAGAAACCGAATATAAAGTTTTGCCAACGAAAATTTTTAAAGTGATTGGTAAAAATCAGTCACCATATTGGCTAAACCAGCTGTCATGATAGTAGGAAATGCTGCGGAGTTTATGACATTAGCATCATTATAAAAGTAATTACCAGGTGTAGTTTTTGTGATATACGTTTAATTCAGCATGAAGCTTTTTCGGTATGCGGACATTTTCAGTGCTACAAAAAAACGTCTAAATTACAAATCGTGTAATAGAAAAAAATAGTGATTTTTTTGTAAACCAGCTAAATTTGTGAACAATTAAACAAAATTAAGAAAAAAATAAAAATAAATACTTTCTATCGATACTTTTATATTATTAAGCAAAGCAAATGGTAATTAATGCATAAAACATCATTGTTAAAATAAATCTTATTTTCCGTTTTAATGCTCAGCGTAGTTTTTAAATGTATAGAAACAGTTACGCAGCAGAAAATATTTTCTTTGATGCTTAAAGTACTGTATAGAATTAAATTATTTAATGTCTGTCTGGCTACGTATTGTAAATGAGCATATATGAATTAGTAAATGCTGATTTCTTGTATTGACCCCTTGATATTGACACCTCATGAACATCACTTCGGTGTTGAAACTATAAATATGAGACTTGCGGGAATATATGATCCATATGATTCCGACGTACACCCATACCCAGTTTACCCATATGATTTCGGTGTGAAGGTGACATACGAGTGAGAATGCACAGCCCCTTCATTTCCACGTCACCCATCCTGCGACTCTGGCCGTCGTCATAGGCGTACGCATGCGCATGTGCATAAGTGGGGCCGAAAGGGGCGCCGTGGCCCCCTGAAACTTTCGAAAGGGGGCCCCTTAGCTTTACATAATAAAACGTTTTAATTAAATATTTTAAATCCCTGATAAAATTGACGCATAGAACGTAAAGATACATTTTCACGTTTTAAATGTTGGACGTTCAGTATGTCCATTACCTAGGGTTATTCTATAAATACGTCCACCTCGAACATTTTCTAAATGGTTGAAGATACTGAGATAGAATTTTCACCAAATGATTCACAGAATAGGGGCTTATTAGTAGTAGTCATTGGCTCTTTCATAGTATTTTATATTTTGAAGATATTGGACTTTCATATTTTTTAAATAGCACATTATACTTTTTTACACGAACAGATGCATCTTGAGAAGACAAATTTAGTAATAATACACGTATCAATGTCGGATTAATAATTATAACTACAAATGTGTTTTAAAAACTCGGCTTTATAGCAAGATCGAAATTTCGCGTTGCAGGTGGATTTCTAAATATCTCCAGGGCGCCCCCTAATATCCACAATAGTTCGCCGGTTCAAAACATCGCGGATTGAGATATCTAGTGCATGTTGTGATCTTGCAATCGACAACGTTACACAAGTCTAAATGGGATAATCTACAAATCGATGGAAAGATAAGTTTGTCTCATGCAGACATACAAAAGATACGTTTGTCTCATGCAGACAGTGAATGACGAGTGGAAAAGTATAATTTTGTGACCCCCTCTACTCGTTTCGGTGGACAGTTGCCGTAGAAACTTTTAGAAATTTACGACCCCATTTGTGATGCTATCAGCAACGGAAATTCTGTGAATGTAATTGCGTTTTATTCATGATACGAGGTAAATTCACAAGTATATTAAAAAAAAGGGATAGTTATTTGTTAAAAAATATTAAGATTCAATATCCCTAAAGACGTTGCAACGCAGTTGACTACGAACTTATCCGAGAATAACGCGATTTTCACTTTGAATCTGAGAAAATTGTATAGTTTTGCTGTCTTTCCGAGACCTACCGAACACATTACAAAGCAGAGACTATGAGCACACCGTGCGATTTGACTTGCAATGATTTCAAAAAAGCCGCAAAGTAATGTTTAGTGTGGAGTGTATTTCGCTAGACTTCATACATCATGCAAGTATTTACCTTTTAACTAGTGATGTTACACCTGCATAAACTCCCTCGATTTTTTCCAACTTCGGGTGCGGTGGTAGAACAGTTAGCCTGTACCGGGTTGGTGTACTGAAGTTTGTAGGTACAAACCCGACCGAAGTCGTGGACTTTTAAGGGAGAAAAAATCTTTCGTACGACTTCCTTTGGAGGGGAAGTAAATCAGCTGCCCCATGTAGTAGATTTACAGCATGTAAAATATTGTCAAGCCTTAAAGACGCCTCTAAGCTAAGTTCAAATCGCCTGTTTCGTCGCCCAGGATACTACCTTCTTTCTCTGCTAGATGGTGAAAGGAGCGTAGCGAAATTTGTGTCGTCAGACAGAAGAGCGGGCCTGATGGCCCGAGTCTCGCCACGTAAAGTAAGGCATTAACTAACTTTTTCCATTTTCGAAAATTCAGGGAGTACAACGAAAATGAGATCTGCGCAGTTTTTTAAGCCTCCTCTCCTCTATTCGTGAAATAATATGTAAAGAAAACAGTTTTTGGTAACGTTCTTAAAAAAGAAAATGCAGAATTTCGTGCAGAAATTACTCTTAAAACAAATCTTTTTTTTTTTTCAAAAAATTGTTCACGATCTTTTTTAAACGTCTATCTTTGAATATATTTTATTTAAGAAAAAATCGTTATCATCAATATTACTTTTGTAATATTAACTTTTGGCAAGTATCGAGTTTTCCACTATCCTCTGCTACATACGAGGAGAAAATGTAAAGAAAAATGTGAAACCCTTTTTCTAATAACTGTTTAACAATTATATATAATTCACGCAAAATTATGAGAAAAATAAAATACACAATAAAATGTAATATTAAATATAAAAAATAAGTCTTATTTTCGATACAGTCACCTTAGCTCACTGACGTACTGTACATGACTTTATTTCAACATATCTTTGAAGAACAGATTTTAGTAAGGAAATACATTTCCATTTTCAATATTGTAGTTGTGACATACCGAAAAATTGTGAACTTTTGCAATTTTCAAATATTTAGAAAATTCAACGAAAAACAGACCGCCCAGTTTTTTTTAGCGTTTTGCTCAAATCAAGAGAAAAAGCAATCCCACATTTTCGAACAGTTTTTGAGAAAATTTTGAAAATGTTAAGGCTTTATGTAAAGTACTCTCAAAAATCGATTATTCGGTACCAAAGACTCGCAAAACATAGATTCTGAATATACAACGTCTTAAAGGAAGTAATTTATTACACATAGGAACAAGATTTATTCACTTCTTTGTTACCAGAGCCCGACAATAGGCTTTCCTGTCGAAAAATCGCCGATTTATAGCGCACAATTATACTTTCTCTTCTTACAGTAAGGCGTGAAAGTAAAAATTGGAAGATTGTTTAATTTGTCTAGCGAACAATGCTGCTAATGAGAACATACCGGCGATTTCTTCGTCACTTCGATAGATTGTTTTGGATGAAAAGTGAACTCAGTACCTTGAGTGATGTCCATAAAGCTGGCAGACACACTATAGCAGAACACAAAAAAAATTAGCTCATAATTTTAGGCTAATTATAGGCTAATTAAATGCTATATTCCCAAATTTTAGGCTCTTGTAGTTTTCTCGAAAATTAATGTTCTGCCAGCTTTAGAATAAAGCCAGCAGACACAAAATCAAATATTAAAGTTAGAACAAACTTACTTATACACAAATTATAGGCTAATTTTAGGCTCACCAAAAATATTAATATTATTAATAAATATTAATATTTACTAATGCAAAATAATAATAATAATTTGCAATACCATTCAATTGGCGAAAGACCATTCAACTGCTAAACTTTTTTACATAGAAACAACATTAAAATTACAGTTAGAACAAAACTACATATACCCAAATTATAGGCTCACCGATATTAATAATCTTATTAATTATTAGTATATATTATAGTAATTAAATATACCAAATTGCAACACCATTCAACTCGAGAAAGACCATTCAACTCGTAATTTTAAACGAACGAACAGATTATACAGAACATTGCTTTCAACATACTATTCATACCATAACGTACAATTTGTCGATATACGGATCGTTGAAGTAAGTGCTCGTGAACTTTAGCGTAAAATGTTGCTACAATACAACAAAACCTCTCAAGTACGTACATCTTCACGGCATTCAGAGCTTCATAATTTTTAAACTAGACAACAGACCACAGCTGTATTTTCACATATTACACATATTGTTATGTAGTGTTTGTTAATATAACCCTTGAATTAAGTGCTCGTCAACTTTAGCTAGAAATGTTGCTAAAATACAACAAAAGCACTCAAGTACGGACATCTTCACGGCATTCAGAGCTTCATAATTTTTAAACTAGACAGCAGAACACAGCTGTCTTTTAACATATTATACGTATATTTATGTAGTATTGAATAATATAGCTCTTGAATTAAGTGCTCGTGAACTTTAGCGAAAAATGTTGCTAAAATGCAACAAAACCGCTCAAGTACGGACATCCACACCGCATTCAGAGCTTCATAATTTTTAAACTAGACAGCAGAACACAGCTGTCTTTTAACATATTAAACGTATATTTATGTAGTATTGAATAATATAGCTCTTGAATTAAGTGCTCGTGAACTTCAGCGAAAAATGTTGCTACAATGCAACAAAACCGCTCAAGTACGGACATCCACACAGCATTCAGAGCTTCATAATTTTTAAACTAGACAGCAGAACACAGCTGTCTTTTAACATATTATACGTATATTTATGTAGTATTGAATAATATAGCCCTTGAATTAAGTGCTTGTGAACTTTAGCGAAAAATATTGCTAAAATACAACAAAACCGCAGAAATTCGGACATCTCACGGCATTCAGAGCATCATAATTTTTAAAATAGTCGGCAGAACACCGCTGTCATTTAAAGTATCACACGTATTGGTATTTAGTATTTGTTGATATAGTCCTTGAATTACGTGCTTGACAACTTTAGCGAAAAATGTTGCTACAATGCAACAAAACCGATCAAGTACGGACATCTCACGGCATTCAGAGCTTCATACTTTTTAAACTAGACAGCAGAACACAGCTGTCTTTTAACATTTTATACGTATATTTATGTAGTATTGAATAATATAGCCCTTGAATTAAGTGCTTGTGAACTTTAGCGAAAAATACTGCTAAAATCCAACAAACCCGCTCCAATTCGGACATCTCACGGCATTCAGAGCATTATAATTTTTAAACTAGTCGGCAGAACACCGCTGTCATTTAAAGTATTACACGTATTGGTATTTAGTATTTGTTGATATAGTCCTTGAATTACGTGCTTGACAACTTTAGCGAAAAATGTTGCTACAATGCAACAAAACCGATCAAGTACGGACATCTCACGGCATTCAGAGCTTCATACTTTTTAAACTAGACAGCAGAACAC
Source organism: Teleogryllus occipitalis (assembly GCA_011170035.1). Taxonomy (NCBI): domain Eukaryota; kingdom Metazoa; phylum Arthropoda; class Insecta; order Orthoptera; family Gryllidae; genus Teleogryllus; species Teleogryllus occipitalis. The sequence goes on from BLKR01001497.1 coordinate 243,653, forward strand.
AGCTGTCTTTTAACATATTATACGTATATTTATGTAGTATTGAATAATATAGCCCTTGAATTAAGTGCTTGTGAACTTTAGCGAAAAATATTGCTAAAATACAACAAAACCGCAGAAATTCGGACATCTCACGGCATTCAGAGCATCATAATTTTTAAAATAGTCGGCAGAACACCGCTGTCATTTAAAGTATTATAGTGTGACGTCGTGGGAATACACAATAATCACAGACACGAGCTTCAATGATAAATATGTACAGGTTTATTCACAATATGTACAGTACTACTTTAAGTTACAGCTCTGGTAGATCTTTACTTTCCTGATCGCAGGAGCGATCCTTAAAAATGAATAACTGACTCGTGGCCCGCGCCACTCCTCAGCGAGCCTCCCGCACACAGCAGACAGCTCCGGCGACCTCTTGTCACCCGTGGATATAGTCCACAACGGCGTCCCAACACATGGTTTGCCGCACGAGCCTAGCTCGGCTCCGCACCGCCCTGGGCGCAAGTTTTTGTGCGTTCGCACGAGGGTTCCCTCTCAGCTCAACAAACCCCACCCCCGCGCTCTGCGTTGGTTCTTATATAGCTGCCACCCACGTGACCTGAAACGTCACTGGGTTTTGCACACGGCCCACACTGACCGCTTTGCCAGGCATTTTTGGACATCCATTTCCCTGGATTCCAAGAATTTGACACGCGGCACGCGGCAAAAATGCGCTGTCCCGTACTTTGGGCATCCCTTTCCCTAGCTCTTAGGATTTCCCAGAATACCTCGGCGTGTCACATCCTGCCTGGCCCCTGGCGTCTAATCCTCTGCCGCCGCCCTTTGTGGCGATTTCTAGCAGTAGCCTTACAATACGTTACATACTTCTCCATACCCTATTTTGAATTTTTTATGCAGGATATAACCACAATAAAAAATTCGTCCCGCAACTAGATATGTGGATCTGGATATAATTATACCATTTACCTGGCCATTGGGCTCACACTCTATTGATCTCTCTAACCTACTCTATATTTACAACATATTTTTTTTATCAAAATCTAGCTAATATAAATAACTAACCTACTTCACGTACCTCCTTTCATTCTAATATATACAATTTTCTACAATCTTAAATTACATACAGTCTGCTGCAATTACATCCGTAGTATTCACAATCAAATGATGTGATACTTTCCCTGATCCCCCCAGAACCAACAATGTCTTCAGAGCTTCACTTTGTACCCATAATTGCACATACATAAGACACACATGAAACAAACAGAATACACAAACAATACACTTTCAACAATTTGTTACATATATACAGTGATTCTTCTCTTGTCTTGATTTTATACAATGCAATCAAGTGATTCGGTTCAGTGTAGCCCTCCGCATTCCCAGTTCAGTTCAGGTTCCATGTATCAGTAAAACATACGGCTTAAGGCATCAGCATTTACGTGATCCTTACCCCTTTTATGAATAATTTCTAAATTGTATGCTTGGATCATTAATGACCAACGCATCAATCTCGGGTTCTTACTTGAACAATTATTTAGCCATACTAATGGGTTGTGGTCTGTTTCCACTTTAATTTTTGCATTTCCATCCAAATAGTACTTTAATTTCTGCAATGCCCATATTATGGCTGTGCACTCCTGTTCTGTTGTACATCGTAATAATTCCGAATCTGTGAATTTACGACTTAAGTATAACACCGGTTTTTCTTCTCCTCTATCATTATACTGTGCCAAAATGATGCCAATACCTCTTTTGACGCATCACACTGCACTATAAAATCCTTATTAAAATCTGGCGCGTGAAGGACGGGTTCGTGACAGAGAGCGTTCCTCAGTTTCTCGAATGCCATCTCGCATGCTGGCGTCCACGTTACCCTGCCTTGCCGTTCGCGACCTCGCAATAAGTCCGTTAATGGCGCTGATATACCCGCATAATCGGGAATAAATTTCCTGTAGTAACCCGTTAATCCGAGAAAAGCACGCACTTGCTTTTTCGTTTGAGGTACGGGGTGCTCTTTAATAGTTTTTACTTTGGCCTCTACCGGCCGCATCATGCCACTACCAACCATGTAGCCTAGGTATTGCACATTCTTACGCGCGTATTTACACTTGCTTGGCTGCACATGCAACTTCGCTTTCTCTAATATTAGAAACACCTGCTCTAAATGTCTAAGGTGTTCTTGCCATGTGTCGCTATAAATGGCGATGTCATCCAAGTATGGGACTGCAAATTCTGCACATCCTGCTAATAAAGCTGCCATCATCCTACTACACTGAAAGGGTGCATTTTTTAGCCCGAAGGGCAATCTTAATGGCCTATACGTGCCAAAGCTTGTACAGAAAGCCGCATATCTTTGCGCTCTCGGAGTGAGCGGTATCTGATGATAAAATTTTGCTAAATCCAATGTAGTAATAATCTTAGCTGCCGCTACTGCTTCTATCCTCTCCTCCATGTTCGGCAACGGAAAATATTCTGATTTTATAATTTGGTTTAGCTTGCGATAATCTACGCACGGTCTTGGTTTTCGTCCCGGCGCCTCTACAAGAATCATAGGGGAAGCATAATCAGAGTCGCCTATTTCGATTATGTTATCCCGTAACATCTTCGCGATTTCTTCCTGCAAAATTTTTGATTGACGCGGCGACATTCGATAAGGCGCACTTCTTATCTTTTTCGACTCGTCCGTCAATTCAATGTCCATGGTGACGACATCCGTCAACCCTGGTCTGTCTGAAAATATATGCTTGTACTTTACAATTAAATTGAGCAGTTTGTCGCGGAACTCGTCTTCGACTTCTGTTCCTTCGAGCATAGCTTCCGCATCGAAGTCGACACTATCAAGGTTAATAGCGTACTTATCCAGCTCGTCTTCCTCAACTTCAAAGTTTGAGCTGCGATCTGCTACATAATTCAGATATTCGGTACGTTGCACGTACGCTTTCAACATGTTAATGTGGTAGATACGCTCTTCCTTTTTCCCAGGCATTCGGACAGAGTAGTTCGTGTCCGATTTTTTCTCTACTACTTCTCCCGGTCCTATCCATTGAACAGATAACTTTTTTGTGCGATTCGGGGCCAACACCAGCACCCGGTCGCCCGGCGCGAATTCTCTGTGTACGGCTCGCCGATCGTACCACGTTTTTCTTTTCTCCTGCTCGTTAACAAGCTTCTCGTGAGCTAATTCGCGAGATTTCTGAAGCCTATTTATTAGCTTGAACACATATTCGACGACGGAATTTTCTTCCTCATCGTCCTCGCCTGCAAGGTGTTCATATAATAAGGTTATGGGAGTTCTGAGGTTCCTCCCATACACTAATTCAGCTGGAGTGAATCCGAGGCTCTCGTGCACCGTGGTTCTCAAAGCAAATAAAATCGCGGGCATTTGGTCCTCCCACTCCGTTCCTGCTTCCAAGCATAACACTTTGATTAAGCGATTCATCGTTCTATGCACGCGTTCGATAGGATTTGACTGCGGGTGGTAGGGCGAACTTCTCACCAGTTTGATCCCAAACTTCCTAGCAAATTCCCCTGTCAATGCGCTTGTAAAGCACGTGCCCTGGTCGGTTTGTAATTCCTTAGGAAACCCGATTCTACTGAATAATGTCAACAAGGCACTAATGATAGTTGTTGATTGCAAATCTTTAATTGGAATAGCCTCCGGATACCTAGACGCTAAACAAATGGCTGTCAAAATAAACTTGTTGCCTTCTTTACTTTCGGGAAGAGGTCCACAAGTATCAATATTTATTTTACCGAAGACTTCCGTTATCGGCGGTACTAACATTAACGGTGCTTTTTTACGATCATTTGGCCTACCAACCTTTTGACACACATCGCAAGTTTTCACATATGTCTCCATATCCTGGAAACAACGAGGCCAATAAAAGTATCGCGACATGCTGGATTTGCTCTTAGTGCAACCTAAATGTGCATTCGCGGTTTCATGGCACACCTTGAGAACGGCGGCCCGATATTTAGTCGGAACTACTAACATATTAAATTTTTCTCCGCGATTGCTGTGTCTTGACCGATACAAAATACTATTTTTCACGAAATACGACTCTCGCCCTGCTTCCGGTACGTTGTGCTTATTCGCGTCGTATAATGTTTTGATTTCCGGGTCACTTTGTTGTGAAGCTGCGAACTCAGTCTGGGTAACATTTATGAGTTCATTCACTTCGGGCGTTAGTACACTTGCACTGGCGTCCCTTTCACTAACGGCTCCCTCCTGCCTCAATTGTTCAAGGTTTTCTACCTGCTCGTCCGCGTCAAACTCGCCTGCTTGTCGGTCAGCCGGCCCCGACTCTTGAGTCACCCGCGACGTTTCAGCGGCTTTTGCCCGCGTCGTTACGGCTGCAACTAATTGTGGCTCAATAAATCCTGCCTTTACTTCTTCCAACAGAGCAGCTGTTCTGTTACTTAATAAGTAATATCCGCTGTCGCATTCCCGAGGCACAACTGCGGCTTTAGTTACTACTTTCCCGAATGGCCCTTCAATAGTGACTTCTGCCACCGGGAGATTTCGTGGTGAGGCATCAAGCGGTTGCAAAATCCACACGCTTTCTCCCGTTAAATTCTCGTCGCTAATAAATTTCTCATGGACAAGATCGAAACTGGCACCACAGTCGCGCAAAAATCTCCCGGGAATTTTATTAATTTTTCCAAAGAACACGTACGGTGAAAACAATTCCGTAGCTGTTTTGTCTGCCACATGATTCATTTTTTCGGCCACGCGGCGCTGCGGGCATTCACGGACCATGTGGTCTGTGGCACCACACCCGTAGCATTTCCGCTTGTCTGGCTTCTCGTATGCTGCCCTAACATCGGTTTTCTTACCGCTCGATTTCCCCTGAATTTCCGGTACTATCGGCATCGTCTTGCTCGTGCTTGCAACATGTTCCCCTACGGCTTCCGATTTCCTATAAGGCTTGAACGAAGACCGTTTCCAGCCTGCCCTATTGTTTTCATAGTTGTCTAGTTTACGAGCTAGTTCTAACGGCATCTTAAATTCCCCCCACTCATCAATAAAATGCTCTTTAATATCAATAGGCACACGACGCTTCAATTGATCGGTTACAATTAGATTCATTAAGTCCTCGAACGTATGAATATCTAGTCCTGCTACCCATTCTTTGCAATAATTTTTCAGCTCTCTCGCGTATACGTTCCAGGTAGTATTCGCGGCTTTTACATGTTTCGCGAACAATTGTCGAAACTTCTCGGCATTGAATCGATACATTTCTAATAACCTGCTCTTTAAATCGGCATATTCTGTTCTTCTACCTTGCCCTTCTAAAGTTAGCGATGCATTGATTTGGTGTGGGAGCAGTCCCATAAGATTTGCCACCCACTCTTCTTCAGGAATTTCTAATTGTTCCGCCTGACTCTCAAAAACACTTAAAAATGCTGTTATGTCGTCGTCCTCCCCTTTGAATCGGCTCATAACTTGATTTAATCGAATGTGCATTTTGCTATTTACTTCGGACTGCGGACTAGCTCTACCCGCCAGTTGGCCCTGTTCTATTCTCAGTTTTTCTAACTGAAATGCACGTTCCTTCTCTGATTCGCGTTCACTCTTTTCTCGTTCGCGTTCATCCTTATACGCCTGAGCTATCCCTTTCACAAATTCCTCCTCGTAATCGGAATGCTCCTCTATCAATTTTTTTAGCACTACCAAAGTTTCTCCACCTGTAATTTGGAGTCCTAATTCCTGTGCCACGTGCACTACACAATCTTTCCCGAATCTCGGTAAGTAAGCCATAACTGAAACCTGAACTGAACCTTACAATGCAGATAGCTATACTTACACCAGATCCTTGCTGACTTCTTGATTTTATCAAAGCCGGTTGGCCTTGAGACGTCCTTCCTTCTCCGTCCTTCCTTCCTTCCTTCCGGCGTTGCCGTGAAGACGTGGGCGTCTGGCTAGGAGCGGACCCTCTCTGCTCCCGTGCGTTGTAATTATGTCTGCCCGTCGACACACCCACGCACTGGCCCACCCACTGTTCGTAATACTGCCACCACTATGCGTATGGTGCAACAACGCCGTGCCGTTCCGGCGTGAATGTTTTAACTGCTGCTATTAATTATCACAATTGAGCAACACTTCCCCGTGGAATTCTTATAACCGCATTCACCAATTATACTATTTGGTGGGTGCCCGTACTTCCCCCGTGGACTTCTTTATAACCGCTGCCACCAATTATACTATTTGGTGGGTGATATTCCCCGTGGAATTCGTTTAACCGCTGCCACCAATTATACTATTTGGTGGGTGATATTCCCCGTGGAATTCGTTTAACCGCTGCCACCAATTATACTATTTGGTGGGTGATATTCCCCGTGGAATTCGTTTAACCGCTGCCACCAATTATACTATTTGGTGGGTGCACGTACTCCCCCGTGGGCTTCTTTATAACCGCTGCCACCAATTATGCTATTTGGTGGGTGACGTATTCCCCCGTGGAATTCTTTATAACCGCTGCCACCAATTATGTCTACCCGTCTGTGACGTCGTGGGAATACACAATAATCACAGACACGAGCTTCAATGATAAATATGTACAGGTTTATTCACAATATGTACAGTACTACTTTAAGTTACAGCTCTGGTAGATCTTTACTTTCCTGATCGCAGGAGCGATCCTTAAAAATGAATAACTGACTCGTGGCCCGCGCCACTCCTCAGCGAGCCTCCCGCACACAGCAGACAGCTCCGGCGACCTCTTGTCACCCGTGGATATAGTCCACAACGGCGTCCCAACACATGGTTTGCCGCACGAGCCTAGCTCGGCTCCGCACCGCCCTGGGCGCAAGTTTTTGTGCGTTCGCACGAGGGTTCCCTCTCAGCTCAACAAACCCCACCCCCGCGCTCTGCGTTGGTTCTTATATAGCTGCCACCCACGTGACCTGAAACGTCACTGGGTTTTGCACACGGCCCACACTGACCGCTTTGCCAGGCATTTTTGGACATCCATTTCCCTGGATTCCAAGAATTTGACACGCGGCACGCGGCAAAAATGCGCTGTCCCGTACTTTGGGCATCCCTTTCCCTAGCTCTTAGGATTTCCCAGAATACCTCGGCGTGTCACATCCTGCCTGGCCCCTGGCGTCTAATCCTCTGCCGCCGCCCTTTGTGGCGATTTCTAGCAGTAGCCTTACAATACGTTACAATAGGTATATTTATGTAGTATTTAATAATATAGCCCTTGAATTAAGTGCTCGTGAGCGTTAGCGAGAAATGTTGTTAAAAAACACCACAAAACCGCTCAAGTACGGACATCCTCAAGGCATTCAGGCTTCATAGTTTTTAAACTAGACAGCAGAACAGAGCTGTCATTTAAAGTATTACACGTATTGGTATGTAGTATATGTTAATATAGCCCTTGAATTATGTGCTCGTCAACTTTAGCGAAAAATGTTGCTACAATGCAACAAAACCGCTCAAGTACGGACATCCACAGAGCATTCAGAGCTTCATAATTTTTAATCTAGACAGCAGAACTCAGCTGTCTTTTAACATATTATGCCTATGTATTTATGTAGTATTGAATAATGTAGCCATTGAATTAAGTGCTCGTGAACTTTAGCGAGAAATGTTGCTACAACACAACATAACCGCTCTAGTACGGACATCTTCAAGGCATTCAGGCTTCATAGTTTTTAAACTAGACGGCAGAACACAGCTCTCTTTTAACATATTATAGGTATATTTATGTAGTATTTAATAATATAGCCCTTGAATTAAGTGCTCGTGAACGTTAGCGAGAAACGTTGTTAAAAAACACAACAAAACCGCTCAAGTACGGACATCCTCAAGGCATTCAGGCTTCATAGTTTTTAAACTCGACAGCAGAACAGAGCTGTCATTTAAAGTATTACACGTATTGGTATGTAGTATATGTTAATATAGCCCTTGAATTATGTGCTCGTCAACTTTAGCGAAAAATGTTGCTACAACACAACAAAACCGCTCAACTACGGACATCCTCAAGGCATTCAGGCTTCATATTTTTTAAACTTAACGGCAGAACACAGCTGTCTTTTAACATATTATACGTATATTTATGTAATATTGAATAATATAGCCCTTGAGTTAAGTGCTCGTGAACGTTAGCGAGAAATGTTGCTACAATGCAACAAAACCGCTCAAGTACGGACATCCTCAAGGCATTCAGGCTTCATAATTTTTAAACTAGACGGCAGAACACAGCTGTCATTTAAAGTATTGCACTTATTGGTATGTAGTATATGTTAATATAGCCCTTGAATTATGTGCTCGTCAACTTTAGCTAGAAATGTTGCTACAATACAACAAAAACACTCATGTATGGACATCTTCACGGCATTCAGAGCTTCATAATTTTTAAACTAGACAAGAGAACACAGCTGTCTTTTAACATATTACACGTATTGTTTTTTAGTATTTGTTGATTTAGCCCTTGAATTATGTGCTTGACAACTTTAGCGAAAAATGTTGCTACAATGCAACAAAACCGCTCAAGTACGGACATCCACACAGCATTCAGAGCTTCATAATTTTTCAACTAGAAAGCAGAATACAGCTCTCTTTTAACATATTATACGTATGTTTATGTAGTATTGAATCATATAGCCGTTGAATTTAGTGCTTGTGAACTTTAGCGAGAAATGTTGCCACAACACAACAAAACCGCTCAAGTACGGACATCCACACAGCATTCATAGCTTCATAATTTTTAAACTACACGGCAGAACACAGCCGTTTTTTAACATATTATACGTATATTTATGTAGTATTGAATAATTTAGCCCTTGAATTAATTGCTTGTGAACTTTAGCGAGAAATATTGCTACAACACAAGGAAACCGCTCAAGTACGGACATCCACACAGCATTCAGAGCTTCATAACTTTTAAACTACACGGCAGAACACAGATGTTTTTTAACATATTGTACGTATTGTTATGTAGTATTTAATAATATAGCCCTTGAATTAAGTGCTTGTGAACGTTAGGGAGAAATGTTGCTAAAACAGAACAAAACCGCTCAAGTACGGACATCCTCAAGGCATTCAGGCTTCATAATTTTTAAACTAGACGGCAGAACACAGCTGTCATTTAAAGTATTACACATATTGGTATGTAGTATATGTTACTATAGCCCTTGAATTATGTGCTCGTCAACTTTAGCGAAAAATGTTGCTACAATGCAACAAAACCGCTCAAGTACGGACATCCACAGAGCATTCAGAGCTTCATAATTTTTAAACTAGACAGCAGAACACAGCTGTCTTTTAACATTTTACACGTATTGTTATTTAGTATTGATTGATATAGCCCTTGAATTAAGTGCTTGACAACTTAAGCGAAAAATGTTGCTACAGTACAACAAAACCACAAGAATCAAAGTTTAAATATTTCATCTTTATGTTTTCGTTTTTTTTTTTTGTGACCCAAAAATTGCACAGATCTAGGAAAAATGAAGGGGTAATGTAACAAAATAATGCAATTTATTTCCAACAAGTCTTTAATTAAATTTTTCTAAGTTGTTCTCCTTTATTAACGAAATTGAATGATAAAAATACCAGAAGAAACAATGAATGCTTCAAAGAGCACAACGCATTCGAACGAGAAATCGAATACTCGAGAACGGTTCGTCACGGAGATAACCCACGGGTCAGCGCACGGGGTTAAGAAATACGTTGTCACCGGATGAAGATATTACTTGCAGCGCTGAGCATCTCTCAATCGATTCCCTGACAGGTGCTGAGAGCAGTGCGACCATTCTCAGTTTCACAACAAAACGGCAAGCAAAGAAAAAGAGACACGGAGGAAATCTCCGTGACGCGATCAAAGAAGGGTTAAACGATAATGTATGACAATTGTATTATAATAACGACGATAATTAAAACGAGAGGCTAAAATATAACATAACGTACAACGATAGCGATGTAATGCGAAAGGTAAAATGCTAATGTATTTTATCAAGAATTTTATGCTACGAGAACTGAATTTGAAAAAATCTGGTTCTAAAAAGTACCAAACCTGTGTATTGTATTGAAAAGGTTCATAATTGAAAAATATCCTATCTTTTTATAATAAATGTGTGTATATTTCGGAATTAGGTGTTATCGAAGTTCTACCACATAGTGCATATCGGAATTATTATTGGACCGTGGAACTAGAATTCACATGTACGACACATCGCACTTTAGAAGGAATTATTAGTTGTCAATTAGGATATATTTTACTCATCCATTTGCACTTTGACACGATATGACTCAGATCCCCGGAACAATTTCAAAAACAAATAAAGTATTTCTCAAGAAGGAAATAAAAGTTTATTTTTTGTATACCAGCATTATAAACACCCCTTTTCTATTAACAAAATCGTTCATAAAATAGCATATTATGGCAAAAACAATTATGTCATCGCTATTTCTGCACTAATTATGACTCATCACTGACACAATAGTCACAACCCCCTTTTATCATCCAACCATGATGTATAAAGAAGGCAATGGTACCATATAGATAGATTGCCATGCAGCAATAAAATCAAATACGTTATAACAAAACTTACACCTTTAAAAACTAATTCATTAACCCCTTTAAAATTATATGTTGCTTTCATTTGGTAATATTTAACAAGAATAACAAAGAGCGTCTAATTAATTCTTAGGAACATGAATATTAATTGTACAATTTAAATTTGTCAAAGACTAAGAAAAATTATGAAGCTCTGAATGCCTTGACGATGTCCGTACCTGAGCGGTTTTGTTGTGTTGTAGCAACATTTCTCGCTAAAGTTCACGAGCACTTAATTCAAGGGCTATATTATTCAATACTACATAAATATACGTATAATATGATAAAAGACAGCTGTGTTCTGCTGTCTAGTTTAAAAATGATGAGGCTCTGAATGCCGTGAAGATGTCCCTACTTGAGTGGTTTTGTTGTATTGTAGCAACATTTCTAGCTAAAGTTAACGAGCACATAATTCAAGGGCTATATTAACATATACTATATACCAATACGTGTAATACTTTAAATGACAGCTGTGTTCTGCCGGCTAGTTTAAAAATTATGAAGCCTGAATGCCTTGAGGAAGTCCGTACTTGAGCGGTTTTGTTGTGTTTTAGCAACATTTCTCGCTAACGTTCACGAGCACTTAATTAAAGGGCTATATTATTAAATACTACATAAATATACGTATAATATGTTAAAAGACAGCTGTGTTCTGCTGTCTAGTTTAAAAATGATGAAACTCTGAATGCCGAGATGATGTCCGTACTTGAGTGGTTTAGTTCTATTTTAGCATCATTTCTTGCTAAAGTTCACGAGCACTTAATTCAAGGGCTATATTATTAATTACTACATAACAATACGTATAATATGTTAAAAAACAGCTGTGTCCTGCTATCTGGTTTAAAAACTATGAAGCTCTGAATGCCGTGAGATGTCCGTACTTGATCGAATTTGTTGTGTTATAGCAACATTTTTCGCTAAAGTTGACGAGCACTTAATTCAAGGGCTATATTATTCAATACTACATAAATATACGTATAATATGTTAAAAGACAGCTGTGTTCTGCCGTCTAGTTTAAAAATTATGAAGCTCTGAATGCCGAGAAGATGTCCGTACTTGAGTGCTTTTGTTGTATTTTAGCAACATTTCTAGCTAAAGTTGACGAGCACTTAATTCAAGGGTTATATTAACAAATACTACATAACAATACGTGTAAAATGTGAAAATACAGCTGTGGTCTGTTGACTACTTTAAAATTTATGAAGCTCTGAATGCCGTGAAGATGTACGTACTTGAGAGGTTTTGTTGTATTGTAGCAACATTTTACGCTAAAGTTCACGAGCACTTACTTCAACGATCCGTATATCGACAAATTGTACGTTATGGTATGAATAGTATGTTGAAAGCAATGTTCTGTATAATCTGTTCGTTCGTTTAAAATTACGAGTTGAATGGTCTTTCTCGAGTTGAATGGTGTTGCAATTTGGTATATTTAATTACTATAATATATACTAATAATTAATAAGATTATTAATATCGGTGAGCCTATAATTTGGGTATATGTAGTTTTGTTCTAACTGTAATTTTAATGTTGTTTCTATGTAAAAAAGTTTAGCAGTTGAATGGTCTTTCGCCAATTGAATGGTATTGCAAATTATTATTATTATTTTGCATTAGTAAATATTAATATTTATTAATAATATTAATATTTTTGGTGAGCCTAAAATTAGCCTATAATTTGTGTATAAGTAAGTTTGTTCTAACTTTAATATTTGATTTTGTGTCTGCTGGCTTTATTCTAAAGCTGGCAGAACATTAATTTTCGAGAAAACTACAAGAGCCTAAAATTTGGGAATATAGCATTTAATTAGCCTATAATTAGCCTAAAATTATGAGCTAATTTTTTTTGTGTTCTGCCATAGTGTGTCTGCCAGCTTTATGGACATCCTTGAGTGATTGAAACATGCTAGTGCTTCGCCTGGACGTTTCTTGAAAGGGTAATTTGACCGAAGTAGTCAAGGCCGCTTGCACTGCTCTGCGCCTTGGGCCTTGGAGACCGTTGTGCTGCACCGGCACACGCAACGAACTCCAGAGCACCTGCTATTCGTATGACGCCGGACTTCATACTCTTTTATATTGTTTAATATTCATCAAATACCAACGTATGTAATACTGGCGAATTTGTCTTCTCAAACCTACTTATTTGTGTAAAAAAAGGGGCAATGTTCAAAAACGTAGTCCAATATCTTTAAATTAAAAAGAAAATTATGTTAAAAAGGCAATAAGTAGAACTGATGAATGAATCGTATAGTGAAAATTCTTTCGTTCTGATGAATGAATCGTTCGGAAAACATGCGAATTGGCCAGTTTTATTGCATAACCCCGTATACTGTTACCAAATATATTTTTCGATAAATATTATCCTAATGTGTGGGGATATACAATTTGAAAAATATAGCCGTTTTACTTAGACATAATATTGTATATTCATTAGGTAGTTGACTTGTTTGTTTTTCAAGAATTAAAATTAGTTTTTATTTAAAACAGAGTTATTAAGGCAAAAACTTTCGAATCTACTCTTAAAGAGGGTCAATTTATACCGACTGCCCCATATTATCCGCCTAAAACGCGTCACAAATTAAAAATCTGACGTGAACGCCGTAAAATGTCAAAAATGTACGAAATACCCCGAAAAATGGAGCCAAGTCGTCGTTGATCTCTTCTACAACTGCCCAAAAATATCAAATATTTGAAAATTTTCAAAAATTGAAAACCTTGATTGAAAATTGTTGTTTAAGTAAAATGTCATTAGTAGATAAGATAGTGGTGCTACAACAGCAAATTCTTTGTCACTACAAACGTGTTTTCAACCAGCTAAAATTATTTTCCCCACCGAGACTCGAACTCAGGACCTCGGAGTTAATTCGCAGTTAGCCATACCAGTACGACATAGAAAAACGGCGAGGTTCGAACTCGGGCCGACGCTTAAAAATGTAATTGTCTGGATCCAATATTTCCAACATTTTTCGAAAATACGAAAAATTCGCTGAAAATGGGACTTACACCATATGTTTACCCCATTTATGTCCCCCATTTATGAAACATTCGCTGAAAATGGGACTGGCACATTTTTACCCCATTATGTCCCATTTTGTCTCCTGGTCCATTTTCCTCCTTGTCCCCATACGGACAGACGGGCGGACAGACGGGCGGACAGACGGGCGGACAGACGGGCGGACTGACAGGCGGACAGAACGACCCACAAAACATGGAATTTTGACTACACCACATGTTGAAGTAATTTATTTCAGTATAAAGAAACAGGATTTATCCACTTTTTCGTTACCAGGGTCCGGTTCTTCCCAGAGTCTTTCTGCCGAAAATTTGCCGTTTTCTAGCGCACGATTACAAAATTTTCTCTTCTTACTTAGTAAGTGCGAGAAAAAAGCATACTGAATAAGGGGGGGGGCAGAAATATAGTTGGCTCCTTCCTTTTTCAGACTGCAGATGCCTAAGACTGCCATGCATGGCATACATTCAGATGGGCATTGAGCATATTGAAAAGGGTACTGAAGAAAATAGGGTAATAAAAAATGCAGTTTTGGTCTTCACTGTTTCTGTCTGTATTTACACTCTTTTATCTCAGGATTTGTATGTCTCTTTACCAAGGTCAGAAACAGTTTTATTCTCGATGTGATAAAAAGAGGAATAGTTTTGTTGTTGAATTCCAAGTTTGAAGTAAGCGACACGTTCACAATTTAATTTGCGCACATTTAAATAAATTATAATTATTACGAATGCTTTGTATGGAGCCCGAAAATACATTTAAGATAATATTAACCAAAAGCGGAATGTTAAACTAAATGCTAAGAGAGGACTTGCAAAGTATTGGCAACGTGAAATATATGTTACATTAGACACGGCGGTTTCTGTTTCTATATCGACACATTTACATTAGTTTCCAAATGATATAATTCGAAGGAGATAAACATTTTAACACGCACTAGTTACGTATGTCATATTGATTAATATTCACGATGGCTACTTAGAGGAAATAGTACATCTCTGAATTACTACTGTTAAATAACCTGTTGATACCATTTTTGTGATGAATTACTTATCTCCTCAGTAATATTGGTCAAGGAAAGACCAGATAACAGAGACAGCTATTCTTATGTTTACCTTCACATAGTAGTAACCCTTATCTGTGTCGCATCAAAGCACTGAAGTTTGTCAGTTCTTGTTCCGAACAGTTACAAGGAAATCATAATCAGCTAAAGTTTGTGAAGGAAAGAAGGGAGGTTAGGAAACATCGAGTGGATCTTACCGTAGAATAATTGCTCCTCCTTCCGCACTACCACAGGTGTAATAGCTCTGAAGATTTTTTAAAGTTTAGGATGTCGCATAGATTGTCATCAATTTTTCTACATACTTACCAAAGATGTAAATATCTGACATAACAGGGTATACTCTCAGTGTCAGCACAAACATGGGGAAAAGGGCACAATCACAGATATCGTTCGGACCTTCAGAACAGTAACCTGCATTTCTTGTTTAGAATAATTGAACGAAACTTCCAAAATTATATACTTCTACTAACAATAATATCAGAATCAATTAATACAGTCAGTTTGCAATTGTCAACAAAATTTAAAAATCAAATTTAATCAGCGATCATTCAATGTAAATCTTCTAGAAACTAAGATTCGTCTCATGAATATCAAATTATGGAACTCTAAATCTCTAACAGAATTATGAATATAGGTGGAAAAGAGTGCTTTGGGCAAGAATTGATAAGAAAATATTCGTTCCCTTCTAACGAAAGTTATTTACAAAGTTATACCAGTTACAGATTTAGGCTATCACGCCTCATCGTGCTCTTTGTGAAGAAATGGACTTACTGCTGCGAGAACATGGAGGACGTTAATTTAAATACATCCCCACTGGACTCTGGAAAACGTGCACGGATGAAATTGCTTTTATTCCGAAAGAAACATATGAATTACTCATTACAAAATCAATTAATTTTTTAGGAATTTTATTTAACAAAATGTCACGATTTTTAAGGCATATCTTCTGGTTCGTTATATTCACTCGAGGATAGTATTGATTTTTATGATAATTTTAAATAATTTCAATAGACAGTAACGAAAATTCAATGATTTTTTGTATGAAAAACATATAAACACATATATTAAATTCCCAGTACAATGATACGTTTTAACTTCGTACATTAAAATGGTTGAAGTTGAGAAAATCACTGGTAACGATTTATGCGCACACAAGTAATATATTCAAGTTACATAAAAGAACGGTAAAAACTGCGTCATGCTTTGGGGAGCAAGCTATACTAACAAGGGAAGTAACAAATCCTTCATTTCGAAATACCCTTTGAAATTTTTATGACACTCGCAATACACTATCAGGATCCCATTTCCAAAATATTAGCTGCTAGTTTCCACTGCAAGGCTCCAAAATTGAAGCTAAAATCTTACCTAGCAATGTAGTCTCGCGGCGCCGCTGGACATCCGTACGACTGTCCAGCGGCCGGCCGAACAGGCAGGCCACTGAGCCAGCGGGCGGGCAGGCGAAAGCCAGGAGCAGTCTCTCGTTGCAGGTAGTGCGGCACGAATAAAAAGCAGAAATGACTGGTTTCCACTCAATGTTTGAAACATAAATGTTTTTGACACTTCGCACAACGAATAAAAACCTCACTGTCACACCTTTTCGTAGTTTCAAGGTTGACGGGCACTACAATTTCAGGAGGATGTTCTGTTATGTACCTTGTAGAAAACCAAGAATATTTTATGTTCCGGAAACGAGGAGATGAAAATAGAAAATGAATGAAGGATTGCAATTGAAGAATTGTGTGTCTATCGGAAACTTTGGCGTTTAAACCCTTGTGAGAGACATTTTTTTCTGATAAACGGCGATACGTAGCTTTCCACTGTCGGAAGAAGAACTTATCAAGTCGTTGAATTTTTTCTTTGGTTCCGGGAGGTATCTGGAGCAATTCAATTGTCTTGCCTGGAGGAATATCTTCAATACAAGTTTTGTCATTGTACGTGGTCCATGAATCTAAAAGCATTGCAAAATTTTCACTTGCAAATGGGAAGAACGCTTCTTTAAACAACTGTCACGTCATACGCAGTTTTAATTGTTTTTTGACGTAAAAATAAATAAATAAATAAATAAATAAATAAATAAATAAATGATCACTGTCTTAACACTTTCTTTCCCCTTTTCCTGATTTTGTAGCTGTAACAATTAGTTTTTTGGCTTCAAACATTCTTTTGGAGACTACAGGACCGAAAAATGCTTTTGGTTCCTGTAGCACAATTTAGTCAATAAAGATCTATCCATACTTATTGTCGGCATTATAGTGTACGAGTGTCATAAAGCACTGATTGAGCAACTCTCTGCGTGTTTTTCATCAGCAAACGACAAAGTCCGTTTTGATCGCATTTCGCGTTCAAATCCACTTTGGTCTGTATTGTACACAGAAAGAATGTGAAAATCTCTTTGGCTTTTTCGAGAAATTCCTCGGCAACCACATCCTTATCGGTTTCCTCGTGAACATGAGTGCATGATACAAATTTTGTTATTTTCCTGCTCTTAATTTTATGTGATTTTTTAAATCGATTGATTCAGGTGTGAGAGGAGGAAAAAGTCTAATTTTCGCTGCCAGTTCCTTGTGAAATTTCCAGAGTCCAGATCTTCATGATTCACATTTTGGTTCGTTCTTCTTGCAAGTTCAAATCGAGAACAAAGTTTCTCGTACATAATTTTTTTGTTCTCTACGATTCGCTCTCATGTTTTCTACTTGCTTTTTCCACAAATATAGTTGTCGCTAGGACGTTACACGGCGAAAATTTCTACGAACATGTGATATTGTATATTGTTTCTTACCGCCCTCATTCAACCCGAATTCCACCGTTTTTTTCTTGTAGCTAATGCTAACATCTTTATTAGCATTTTTCACAGGGCTTGAATAAAATTGAACCGGAGGATTTGCAGTGTGACTGACATTAAGAATCACTAGTTTCCGGCGATTCGCTGTCTGATTCTAATGAACACTTGCCCATATCATGTGGTAGAAGTATGCTCATCACAGTCTCTATCACTGTCACTATCACTTGATTCACAAACACTTTCTTCACATACATCGAGGGTTCCTCCGCTCAACTCCTGTGCTATTATTTTCAATCAATTCAATGACGCATTGACCCATTTCGCATTATTTTTCATTTATACTTCCCGTCGGAGATAAACCTTTATCACGAAAGTAACTCAAGACGTACTCGACTTTGTCAACGGGATTTAAAACAACTTGCTCTGCGGCCATTACGAATGTTCTTTCTTCCGTAACAGGGAAAGACAAACTGGGTGCGAAACTACGCAGCCCCTGTTTATTGCAGGGCCGCTGACTGAGCTGTCCAACTTATCCTTGACCTTCGGCTCCCTCGCGCCAGCTCGCCCGCAGTAACGGCTGCCCAAACGGACCGGCAGAGTTCCCGATATTTTTCCTACTTCTTATACGTAATTTTCAATGTTTTATTTAAAGGCCTTGCAGTGGAAACTGGCAGCTAATATTTTGGATTCGGGATTCTGATAATGCATTGAGTGCGTCATAAAAATTTCGAGGGGTATTTCGACACGAAGGATGAGTTACTTCCCTTGTAAGTATCCCAAATTTAAACGAGAGACCATGTCGGCATGCGTGGCTCAAAAGAAACTTGACGAATGGCACGACCGAGATACCCAACAGAATTTTAGTATACAGTGCGTCACTGGTCTCTCCACAGTGGCGCCAATGGCTGGTGAAAATATAAGCAACGAAAATTATGTTGGTAAGCGAACTGCAGCTCCTAACAAATGAAAACGTAAATTGCGTACTCCCCACAATCATAACAGATGCTGGAAGTGTTGTCCCCTTTACTTGTTTTCACGTGATCTGGTTGCTGCGAACATGAATTCAATTTTTAATAGGAGTCCCTGATACGGCTCGGTGTGGAGAGTCTCTCCTGGAGCACCGTACTACATTTCATGTGCATTAAAACTATACAGTTTCAATGGACAACAGAAGATTATACTTACATGTGTATAAATATCATTACAGGCAACCATTACAATCAATACTTATTTGGTTCCTGATGTTCAGTTCACTCTCCTATTGCATGAAAAAAATTATACAGTCGGAAAAGTCTCTAGGTTATATTTGAACATGTTCGGTTTTTGCTAAGAATATTGAATCGTGTTATCTACAAAGAAAATTGTTGTCCTATTTCTGATGAAAGAGGACATACCGTAGATCTGTATGTTGATCAAGTTCCCACGTCATACACGGTAGAAAACGTTCGTTTTTTTTTCTTCTCATTATCAATGGTATTCACACGTTATTCTCAATAAAACGTGTATAAAATCTAATTCATAGAATGCTAAATGAATACGAAGAGAGCCTGAAACTATTAATTATGAACTTGGAAGAAAATATATCTGCAATGATATAGCAACCAGTACTTGGTACGTTGATAAAAATTATATTTAGTTATTGTCTCAATGATACAGATGATGACTAAGTGCAAATATGTAGAGAATACATGTTATTGTTAATAAATCGTATTACTTACTTGTAAGTGCCATTATCGCCACTGATCCAGTTCCTCCACCATTCTTGAGAACTGAAGAGCATTAATCGTACACTAGTTCACGGCTGCACAGCCAACAACATTCTGCCTGTTCTTCCAAGTAGCTGGCAACTACGAAAGTCAGAATGAACTCACTTCGGTGACTGTCGAGCGGTATTTTGTTTAACAATGGGAAAAATTATAGTAAATTGTTTGTTTTGTTCGTTAATGATTTTTACTAGAAACTCAGAATACTTTACTAATTAATATAGAAAGTAACTGTTTAATTATATATTGATAGCATCATATAAACTGTGAGCAATTTTGAGAAATAATACCTCACTTATAATGTGGTTATTGTTGTCTAACAAGTGGCTGAGACCATTACGAACAAGTTTATTATCACGAGCGTGGTAGCGCATGTGCATAATTTCTAATGGGCATAATTTCTAATGTGCATAATTTCTAATAGTACTGTACCTACATTTAATATCCTACTACATTTTATCTTATCCGATCGGCTTTTCCACATTTTGACATATTGTGTATCTGTATGCCTCTATCAAGCGTGACAAAATGTGCCCGCTTGAGCTACTTGTCCGCCTGGGAAGCCGGGCGCACCTGCTGGCGCAGCCAACTTCCCTAACTCCACTCATTTCCCCTCCAAACCCAGAAAGGGGGTGTAAACGCGCAAGCTATAGCGGGGAAGGCAAGCGTAAAACGCGCTCGAAATATCTCGA
Organism: Teleogryllus occipitalis; assembly: GCA_011170035.1. NCBI lineage: Eukaryota > Metazoa > Arthropoda > Insecta > Orthoptera > Gryllidae > Teleogryllus > Teleogryllus occipitalis. Next base: position 263,529 of record BLKR01001497.1, read on the forward strand.
AGACTGGTTACTGCTTATGAAAACGTGTTTGCCCGATGTTTCGCATAAAACAACTGAAATTTGAATTATGTTGTTTTTTCTTTTTTTCCTAGGGATTTTTCCAGCCGACAGCCGGTTACCATTTACCGACATTCGCCATTACGCATCGACCCGATTACGTTTTTTCAACCACAGACTAGACACCAACACACTTCGCCGGTTCCTCTGATCTGAGGTCAGCAAAAAGCGAGGCACTCCTCGACAACACATAAATGAGAGACATGGCACGTGAGAGACCAACCATGCCCAAGGCAGGACTCGAACCCGCAACCCTTCGGACCAAAGCGCTGAGGCGGTACACGCCCTTAGCCACCTCGGCCATCCATGTCGGGTGAATTATGTTTATATACTTTACTAAATATTACTTTATTTCATTTTATTTTCAAATTATATCTTGTGTAATTATTTTTGTCAAGGCACAGTATTCTGATCGAATGTCAAATTTATCGTATATATATTCATTTTGTGTGAGTTTTACCAAATGATTTTTATTAGTTTTATATGGCAATAATGTGAAATAAATTATTTTAGCAAGTCTTTTCGTAGTGTCTCCTGTTGTAAAAACTCCTCTTAGATTTAGTATTTCACTATTACAAACGTAGTAGTGTAATACATGTACTTTAACACTCAAGAATATTTGTTCCTGAACGTCGGAAGTTACTGTAATAATTGCACTCTCAAGTTATATGTGATTACGAAATAATTACGAACTATTTTCTGGATTCAAAATGTTTAAAATTTCCTCTTAATTTATAAGATCATTATGACAGACTTATTTAATTTTAGTGGATAATTTCTTAGTACAGGAAATTAATACATCTACATATGGCGTAATAACTATTAACTAACTTTTCCAAAAGGCTGTTATGAGCCAGGTATCTCCTGACATTCCCTCGCCCGCAGAGTAAGTTGCATATCCATTACTTTTAAACCTCGCGGCACTTGATCTGAACGCAGAAACCGCCAATACTTTGTAAGGTAACTTGTCTGCGACGTTCACATGCCTGGTGTATATAATCAATGGTATTGCACTGACTCGCCAGTTCCCTTTAATACATCGGATATGATAATGAGCCATATTATCTACCGCAGAAAAAATTATTGGATAAAATAAATAACCATTTAAATAAAATTGAATAAAATAATAAACTATTTAATCCATTCTGAACACGTAAGTATACAGTATATTAAGGCTATTGGATAAGATATATGGTATTATTTTCTCTTAAACCTGTCCTGCAACAAAAAACCACATGGAAAACGGGAATTCGTTTGGACATATATAGTCTGTGCACAACAAAATGATCTATCTAAAAAAACTGTCATTTCGTAGAAAAACTGTTTTATTTATCCCGAGAGACGCAGTTTAATTTCGAGGTAAAATACAGTGTTTTACTCCAAGTTGTCTTTTGTTATAAATTTTTGTATAAATACAGTACCTAAAATCACTATTTTTGATAAACTAGTGGCCCGCAGCAGCAAAGACGCTGCTGAACGAAACCATAACATTTTTTCTCCAAAAAGTAGCACACTCACAGCTCAAGAAAAACAGAACGTACTCTCATATAACGCTGCAATTAATTAAATATTTTAATAAAAACTGTCTTCACGAATAATGCAATAACGTTCTGTATTACGTTTCTTTACGCATGAAGAATATAAAAAAGTTGATTTTCCTTAACACATCACGTGAATAGTAAATGTTTAATGGCGGGCGGCCTCGCCCTTGGAGCCTTGCTAGCGCAAGACGTCAACTGGGTTGTAAGAAGTGACTGAGTTTGACAATTCAAACGGCACGAGCAGTGTGAAAGTAGGCGGAATAACACAATCAAATCATTGTACTTTTCAGTCCAAATTGAATTTTCATCGTTTATGGATATTTCCCGAGTTCCTGGGTTTCTGACAAAGCCACAGACACCTCTCACATGGCCGGAGGCTACGTAGTTTCAATTCAATTTCTGCAGGCATTGGAAATTATTGACACAATCGATACACTAATTTCTATACATGATTTGTCACTTAACTCAAAATGAAGATTTTTCAACTTTTCTGGTGCATAAACGATTTTATTTTGGTGTAGAAATTGAGCTTTCTACGGTTTTGGGGAAGATATAATGGCACAGGGATTTCTTTCTCCGCTGTGTGTTTCTTTAAACATTGCTATACAATTTGTTGGTTGTATTCTTGTTTGTATTGTTTTTATTCTGTTCAATTTAAAATTGTTTTGTAATACTTATAACCTTTTTAGTGCATTCAAAACTGTTTTTATACACTAATTTCTGTTGGTTTAATCAAATTTATGAACCAAACCAAACGCTAAGTACACCAGAACGATGGTTTAGGAAGATTGTTTTCATATTCAGGTCACTCTGAATGCTCCAGCATTTTCTTCGACTGATTTAGTGTAACAGTCATTGCCGAGGTCACGCGGACCATTCAATCGGACAAGTTGAGGCTCTACGTTCTGAGAAATCCTGTACAAGCGACCGACCTTGTACGCTTTCGTCATCCGGTCTAAGTTAATTTTTGCAATCTGCAAGATCGCTCAGCAAATTACACAATAATATATTATGCTCTATTCCTGGCATACCCGAGTACGGACTGCTGAGAATCAAATTAATCTACAAAAATAATAAATGGTAACAAGGAAAATATTTGTTGAGCAATGTTTCGTAGCACAAGAACTAACAATTTGAAATACAAAAATTTCTTTCTGCGTTTATAATCTTGTTGACGTCCAAATTATGGCTCGGGACGAGACGTCAGCGTTTCGTGAAAAGTAGGCGGCCGCATCACGGTGTCCTACCTGGCGAGTTGTCGTGTTTATTTTTTTAATTCTTCTTACATTTTTACTTTTTCCCCTTCTCAGTAGCCCTGTGGAAGCAGGGGTTTATTCATCCAAGGAACAATTATATTTTGAGTACTACTGCCTTGCGGCTTAATAGTTTGCGGGAGGGCTTTTTCTTAAATATTTGGGCTAAAACTACTTACTTCTACCTTCAATCTAAAAGTACAATTTTTTGTAGGCACTTTGGCCTTCCTAATTTGAAGTAAAAAAAATATTACTATTTTTCCTTTCTAGCCAATTCATAAAACATTTAAAATAAATGTTGTTGTTGTTTTTATTTAAACAACATTCATACTTTTTTGCCACCTGGCGAGCGATCGATGTAAGAGCGACAAATCTTGCCGTGCCCTCCGCGGTCGTGAAGCTCGAAAACGCTGGGGAATTCTGATCTTCCAATACCGCTAAACTACAATTTCATTTTCTGCCCTTCCATTCTCACCAATTAGGGATCAATGAAATCGTAGTTCGTTCCTCTGTCGCCTTTAGAAGTGTTTAGAACAGTGAAAGCAATATACCTGTAAGGATAGGACTACGCCCGTGCATGTGTTTGCTTTGCACTATTATACCAATACAATGAAGCCCGGAAAGAGATGGAAAAACATTTGTCTTCTTGAAAAAGAAAAGGCACATACTTGCGAAGATAGAGAAAGGAGAGCTGGTTGTAAAGAAAACCGAATAGTAGTGTGTAAGAAAGGTCACAGCTTGTCATTCATACTTAACATTTTCAGGAGTACACAAATGTATTTGGCATTGTAGTTAGGGATTAATTTGACGTTTTCCAGCTAGCGGTGTTCCTAGGTCTGGTCCAGTTTTTATTTATTATCCACTCCTGGGGGTAAAGGAGATATGTGACGAACATGACGTACTCCCATTTTTCAGCTTCCTTCGCCTGCCCGAGCCTTATGAGATCAGCAACGCATATATGTTGACACCGAAGCGTCAAACTACTGGATCTTAGGGCAGATCTCTGAAACGTAAGAATTCATGGTTGCCATACAAGATTAGGTAATTCCAACAAGAAATTTGAAAAAGTATGTACTTAAAGATAAGTGTGAACGATGAACATCTCGATCAGGTTTTTCGTCCAGTTTCCCTGATCCATTGAGCAAATGCTGAGATGGCCCTTGTTTTGCTTCTGGACATAAATGTAACTTCATTTTCTGTGCACGTCTTCTAGAATTCAGTGGGAAATACAATTATTCAAATTATCGTTTCCATGTTGTCGCGGCAGGAAGTAATAAGAGCCAAAATTTATTGCTTATTTATCTTTGAAAATAGATTTTATTACATGGGAGTTTTTTTGTTGTTTTTTTCTCCCTTTCAAAATTCAAAATTTATTGCTTATTTACCCTTGAAAATAGATTTTTTTACATGGGAGTTTTTTTTTGTTTTTTTTTCTCCTTTTCAAAATTCAAAATTTATTGCTTGTTTATCCTTGAAAATAGATTTTATTACATGGGAGTTTGTTTTTTGTTTTTTCTCCCTTTCAAAAATTCAAAATTTAAGTAGTATATGACTTAGTGTAGGGATCACAGAATTTTGAAAATGTGCACACAATTCACGTTTCCCCATAGCACGTCATACGCAGTTTTTAACTGTTTTTTTTGACGTAAAATAAAAACAATAAAATAAAATAAAACGGTTCTGAACAAATTGCATCAATCCAACACATTACATTCGGCTGCACACGTCTAGCAGGATTAGAACATGGGAAATGGCATGACGCAGAAGCGAAAATATTCCACTAAGAATTGACCGAGAAGTACCTTTTGTACTGAGACCGAACGATTCCCACAAGCATGACAATCATCAGTAATTGACCAGCTATTGTTGTGTTCCATAAAGAAACATGCAAGGCGATGTTATGTTGGATCGATTCCAAACAATTCAAATCTTCAGTTGAATACACACAACAATTTAGTTTGTCTCTAAAAGTCTGTCAAAGACAGTGGGATGCTGACCAAGTGAGAATTATTCGTTTTTTAATATAGAGTACTGGAACCATCCGGAAGACCTTGCACCAAAGTCTCAAGGAAATAGACTTCCTGAAAACATATAGAAGCTTATACAGAAGACTACCATCATCTCGACTAGAATCGTCGAGAAATTTGAGGGAAATGACATCAATTAACACAAGTAGCTTCGAAATTCTATTCATAAAGTGTACTGTGTACTACATCGAAACTCTGAACATTCTGGTAGCTTAATAGTTGACCTCTCTTCGTCAGTCTGTACATCAGTTCAATTAATAGATTAAATAATAATAATAATAATAATAATAATAATAATAATAATAATAATAATAATAATGAAACTTATGTAATACAAATAGATATTATTTTTACAGGATGACATAAAATAAATACAACAAAACTACCAATCAAAGTTGACAATTAAAATAGAAAGATGAGTTAGTTGAATCCAAAACATGTTTGGAATTTTCGAATCCAAAAGGTTTATTGAAATAATTAGGATAATAATTCTAGAGTTGTCTGCGCTCCTTCAAACAAAATAAAACTTTCTTGGGAGCAATATTTATTTATTTATTTATTTATTTATTTTACGTCAAAAAACAGTTAAAACTGCGTATGACGTGCCATGGAGAAAAGTGAATTGTGTGCACATTTTCAAAACTCTGTGATCCCCACACTAAGTCATATACTACTTGAATTTTGAATTAAAAAAAAACTCCCATGTAATAAAATCTATACTTGGTATTACTCAAATATGAGCAATACTTAGCATTACTCAATTTGAGCAATACTTGGTATTACTAAAAAACGACGTTTCTATATACGATACGTGTTTCAAGTTTTCCGCGGTAGTTGGAATTCAACGGTCAAAACTCAAATTCGAATTTTGCGAGATATACAAGGGTTGCAGTCAATGAATGAATTATTATACACGACCTCCGCACTATCTCTGCTAATCTGTTATCTTTGTCAGTTTAGATGAAAGACAGGTCGTAAATTCCCCCGCCCGCCGTGAACAATCCCCCTTCCTGTTCCCCATTACGACTTATCTCCAGGAGGGTTGCTTGAAGATCAAAGACTTCATTAATGCCGTCGGTCGTAAGGCGCTTCCTTTACTGCGCATGAGGATGCGAGATCTCCCGCGAATCTGGTCGTCAAAAGCGGCGCCCATCCGGCCCACGCTGGAGGCGTCCGCAAGCGCCGCGACGCCCCCACTCCTGCCCACACACACTTCCCACCCACGCGATGGGCCACAACTCCCAAACGATGGCCAAACGATCAAAATACGTCTTAATTGAAGAATACAGTCGCCTAGTTTCAGTGATTGGTTATTTTGTGTTTCCAGGCGCGTCAACTGCTAATGTCGTTAGTCCCGTAAGTGAAGTACATGTTTTCATCAGGAGGTGGCGATCTTCCCCGGCTGGATGGGGTAGGGGTTCCTAAGGTTCGAGGTGGTGGCGGGACTTTCGACTCTACTTTGTCAGCTATGTCAGATTCAGGCGCTGAGTGGAGGAAATTCTAGTAGACGGTTGGTCCGATCGGTAGTTTCGCGTGATTTCTTTGATCAATAGGCGAATGCCGAAGCAGTTCCCAAACGAACGGGCCAAGGAACACACGCGATTTTTCCTCCCTGTTCCTTGTCCTATCCTCAATTCTTACATACACACACTTACACTTACCTGCACTACACTACCACACATGTCGGGAGCTTGTCCTGGCGGGGTCGCTGTCCCGCTGGTGGGAGATATCTGAATGATGAAAATCTCGCAAGCCGATGTGCAGGTCGGCGCCGGTTCCCTCCATCCATCGGGAGAAGTAGATCGCCATCTCCCGTGGTAAAAACATGTATCACATTTTCGGGACTAATGAACATAGCTGTTGACGCGTCCGGAGACACGATAGAAGCATACAACCAGGGGCCGATCCAGCTGATCGTTTTGGAGGGGGCCATCATAGATTTTGTTAAATAATAAACTTTTTTATATTTTATAAAATTTTGGTAGTGTATATATAATACTAAATAATGTTATTAAATAATTACATAATTCTAATATAAATAAATATTTAACTCAATTTTGCCAAATAAAGAGAAAGTAACAAACGAAAACACTAGGCGTTTTGGGAGAGGAGGCAT